>JAQGAM010000368.1:0-13568 GCA_034697665.1 Nanhermannia comitalis
GAGAACTGCCGCAACCACTTATTCCTGAGAGCACTCAGTTTTTAGAAGTCATCAAAAGTATTAACTATTATTTCTATTATTTATTAAATTGCTTTCATTTAAATAAATTTTATTCTATTGTTGAATATATTGTATTTTCAGATTATAACAGTGACAAAAACACATGTGTTTATAATATAAAGAGTTTAGTTTCAAGACTACCCGATGAAAACTTCTACACTTTGAAGTATTTGTCGAGTTTTCTTAATCGTATTGCTCTTCAAGAAGAAAATAGAATGACTTCTGCAAACTTAGGTATCATATCATGTCATTAAATGAAATTTGATTCTTATTGGCTTTGATTTTTATTTCAGGCATTGTTTTCGCTCCAAATATATTCAGGTAATGACTGAATGATATCGTGATTGTTAATAAAAGTTAATCTAATCAAACATTAAATTATAGAGTTTGTGTCGATAATTACCAAGGATTAAGAGAACAATCCTATGCTAATGAAGTGGTTTCACTTTTCATCACTAATCACAATGAAATATTCAGCGAAGAAACGTTCACTGATTCTGTTGACAATTCATGTCATTCGTTATGTCCGTTGACTGTAGAAATTCCTGATAATGGTATCGATGAAGTGTTGGCACCCATTTCAACATGTTACGCAAAAAGTGAATTACAGATAGAAATTCCAACTCTTCTTTTACATAATTCTGTTCATGAAAATCATTCAAATCGAAAGCGCAAAGAAAGTAAATGTCTGTTAAGCTCTTCTTCTCCACTTCGTTCGAGTTCAGAAGAAATGCTCTATGAGTGCAAAGACAAAGATATCCGTCGCTGTAGTAGTCATGAAAATATATTCAAGGATTCATTCATAACAGCGGTCAACAAATTTGAAAATTTGAATTTTTCCAATAACTCGAGTCCTCATCCGCCAGAAGCCAAACGCAGAGAATTGGAAACTAATGTTTTTCATGAGTTCGATCAAAATGAGAACTTAATAGAAACGACTCAAATATATAATGTGCAGAAATATAATGAGATTCAAAATAATAAATTTTCTGTTAATGACGAGTCTCTCAGTGAGAACAAAAGTGAGGACTTTTCCACTGACATGAAGGAAAACGTGGACTCGAGTAAAGAAAATATTAATTTCAATTCTCAAACTAGTGTTTTGTTCAAAACATGCCAACCGTCGCATTCATCAGATGAAAGAAGTTTTCACCCTTTGTTAGAAATAACTCCGTCTGAAAATTTAAATAATAGAAATTCAGTTAATTCTGATTTGACATTCATTTCATCCCAAAAGCATTCAATTGATGATAAAATTTATGATCTCAAGGAAAAGACTCCTCATTTAGATTTCAAGACATTATATCAAAATTCAGACTTAAGTGAACCAATACTTTCAGAACATCGCTACAGTTGGCCGCGAACTTCACACGAATCGGAATCAATTTCATCACAAGATCACGGCCTCAACACTCCATCGAACTCAATCTCGCATTTCTTGAAGAAAGCGGTTTCATATGAAGCGCCGCTCTCTCCGAGTGCATATAGGGCTCACTTAAGTAACAGGAACATACATTTGGACCCAACAATACCTCCGTCACCACCTGTTGAACAAATGCATTTGTGTTCTTCGAGAAGAGATAATAATGCGTCAGAATCTTTAAATACTAGTATTAGAGCTATTACTAAAAAAATTCAATCTTTTAAAAAGAAAATAAAACAATTCGAACACGAATTTGAAAATGAAAATGGTTTTCGTCCATCACTTGAGCAGAAAATGAATTCACCAAATGTTCGGTTGCATATCATTGAAATGAATCAATTGAAACAAGATTTGAAAGAATTCAAAGATGACTATTATATGGAAAACTGTCAGATAAGTCCTCGTGATTCAGATCAACAAATAGAGGGTGAAACAAATGAAATGTCATCTAAAAGATCATTGAGTTGTATAAGTGAAATGATGAAAGAAATTGAGCGAACGATGGAAGAGAAGCGAAAACTAGCGAATAGACCAGAAATGTTAGAAGACATGTCATCTGAACAAATAAGTGATGAAAAACTAACTCTACAAAAGTCTTTGCTTCGGTTCGAAGCAATTCATGGTAGGCCTACCTCTAAAGCTGAGCGCGATATTGTACGACCCGTTTATGAAAGGTTTGTTCGTTTCAATTTCAAAGTTTTTCATGACTACAAATGTTGTTTTTTGCTTATAGATATCGTATAGTTAAGCGCTTAGTCGCCAAAACTCTGCCTCCAAAGCTTGGCAGCAAAGATTCAGCAGAACTGCAGCCTATATTAGAACACATTGCTATGGACTTCACATCTCCATCTCATTCTAAAAGCGAAGTCATCCTAAATCCTCAGTCGAGTGACCCGACTGTCGATTCAATTGAAATAAGCTGTAGTTCTATTGAAGTGAACCCAAAAACAAGTGTCAAAGAATCGTCTAATCAAATACAGTGCAATAATTTACATGAAATGTCATTATCAGAGCTCAACAGACAATTACGTGAAACACGACTACAGAAAAGAAGTTTGAGAACTGTTCTCAGAAACTTTGAAAATGACTTTTTTAAACTTATGGGAAGAAAAGTTGAAAAAGAAGACAGAATTAATATGGGATCGGTTTATAGCAGTTATAAGGTTTGTCTTCAAATTATTGAAACTTTTATTTATTCTCATAACAAACCATTATTAAGACTTTTGATAACATTTTAACCTTCAATATATTCGCTGATTTCCAACATTATCTGTAATGTAGTCCATAGGCTCGGATCGAGAAGAATTTTGGAGGCTTAGGCTCATAGATTTGAATCTAGGCTAAGGCTCGGTGGGTTTTGAGCCTTGGCTCAGCCTATTGGGTCTGAAGAGCCTGTACTAAATATTTCAATACAATCCACTATAATTAAATATTTTGCTTTATTTGAATTTATATCATATCTAAGCTATAAAATGAACGAATGAATGAATCACTGAAAATATGTTTTTCAATTCAACCATTGATAAACTTGTTTATTAGTTGAGGCAGAAGCGAGGTTAGCTTTGGGCCAGCCTAGGCTTCAGGCTCACTAGGCTCGTTTCCAGAAGCTAATTAGGGGCTCAGCCTTGGAGTTTTCGAGCCTATGGACGACCTTAATTACCTGCACTTTTATAGTCTAAAGTTTTTTAATTATTAATTATTTAATTTGAATATAACTTTTACAGCACACAAAAGGTAAACTTCGTTTATTGGAAGCTCTGGTTTCGAAACATGAATCGCATATTACTATTCAATATACTAATAATTAATAATATCTCATAACAAAGAATTTTTGCTCATTTTATTGCTTTCTTATATAAACTTACTGTTAAAAAAAATCTTCGTGTAATTTGTATTCCAAACTATGTTTATCTCAAAAAGACAAATATAATGTTCAGAAGTGTAGAAAATAGTTTAGTTTACACTTTGATGGCTGAAAATCATGGCTTTAGTGAAGACATTTTATTTTATTTGTATTAAACTTAACTGTAATTAAATCAGAAAAAACTGCTTTAATATATTGAAATAATATAGAAAACAAATGACAGCCCAGCCGAGGACTGAATCCCTGGGCCTTCTCATAACATGTGGGACGTTATGCCACTAGACTACAGCTGGACTACATGGGAGTCACATAGTATTGTTGAAGTTTCACTCACTCTCACTAACAATAATTTTATAATTAAACTCATTCAAAACAATATATGCGCGAGATCTTCAACAAAACCTATGCATCTCTTCGCTTAAGCTAAAGCAGAAATTTTACTTTTTAATAAATATTTTTTTGAAAATTTGCTTTAATTTTTAATTTATACGTATATTATATTGTATTACATACAGATCACTAAAACATCGTAATTGTGTCTCAAATTAATTGAATTTTGCTTTAGAAGGCATGAAAAATCAAAGTTGAATTTAACTACTTTTCGACAGTTCTGTACAATAAAGTACTCTATATTTTAGAGTATAAAACATTAGTTTTTATAAAGTCAAACATTAATAGATTTACTCGAATCCTATAAGTTTATGTGTCATTAATTATTTATTGTCTGCGATTCAATGACTCGATTGTAAATTAAATTCATTTAAACATAATTATTGAAACATTTAATTCCAATCTCCATATCATTTTGTATTTCATGTCTGGGCTATACTTATGTATTACATGTAAGTTTGTTTGTTTGTACAGACCCTCTATATATATAACTCAGTCCCATATTTTCATTAAAATAATATCTTAATATCCATTCAGATATGAAGTAGTCTATAGATCTGTTTACCTTATTATTGAGCATTTTATTGGTATCATTACATATAGTTTATTGCTATTAAATGTTCTGATTATAACTCAGTTCTAAGGGTAATAAATATACAGATATATAATTCTTTACTGAAATGTTTAATTAAATTTTAACTTAATCAGCATATTATGCTATTTTGATCTAATTATATATATCTTTGCCATTATTTGATGTTCAAAATATATTACATGTTTTACAAACCATTTGTAAACTCACAATCTGTTTGAAGAATATAAGTTAATAAAAGACAATGAAAAATATCATTATTTATTTAATTGTGAAAAATGCTACAAATTTAATGAAAATAAATATTGCAATAAATTTTTTAAACATTAAACAATCAAAATATCTTTACAATTGAAACAATCGTTCAAAACCTGTAATTGAGCAAAAGTTTATGCTATTGAGAACATATTGAGAACATTTATAAGCTTAGGAAAAAATTAAACATATATTTGGATTTGGATTTTCTAAGATATAAGTTTTCTCATAATCTAAACCACAGTTTCTTTTAGAATTGAGTGATTTGTTTTGAGAAATATTATTGCATTTGGAATATCCATGAGAACAGTTTGAATGGCCTATAGATCAACATAAATAACAAGTCAGTGCTTTTTAATTATTATTTCAAACTTCAACTGGTTTTTATCTATAATTATTAACGGGTGGATAAAAAGCACTTAAATATTCCGAAAATGTGCATCAATAATGACAAAAAACCAAACTTTCACTTTTAATCAATAAAACTTTGATTTAATTAAGATTTTTAATTAAAATTCAATATCAACATAAGTTTGATATTTTATAACACAGACCTCTCCACCCCAGAAGCTCCAGAAGTGTCTGTATAAGAAAATCCTGAAGATCAAGGGTAGGTTTTAAGCTCATCGGTTTTCTGAGACTTTATGAAAATTATTTTGCTTCAAAAGATATATGTATTTCAAAAAGTAGAATAAAAAGTCATGATATGTTACTGTGCGGTTTTTAAAAAATGTCTTATTGACTGCTGTATTGATTTGATGCACTACAAAAACAATTGAATTATCAATTAAAAGATTAATTGTTGGAATGGTTGGCATTACTTTTACATCTTATAAAAATTTGAAGTAAATTCATTTAAAATACTTATTTAAATACAAATAATTTTCCTAAATTTAGAAACACTTGAATATTGACTTTTATCTCAGAAAACCTTTAAAAATGTGTGATTAAGCATAAAAATCTTATAAATATGCAAACTCGAGACCAAATGGCACTTTTCAAGCAAAAACACGCAAAGAAGAATTGAATTCGCTTTTTATCCGCCCTTTAATAATGACTTTATTCAAGATTACCATAAAATCCTATTGTATTACTTCCATGAGAACTTTGATTAGTATTTCCAGCTTCTGATATATTGCTAAATGAGTCTCCTATGAAAGCACTGGTCCCACTATTACTCCCGATTTCTCCGAGGTTTGAGTTATAGTGAGTCACTTTCTTACGTTTTCTTTCAACTCCTTCTAAGTCATGCTCTTTAGGTTTATAAGTGAAAGGTCGCGGTTCACTGTATTCTCCATCTCTTGGACGGTAAAGTTGAAGGTATACTTGCACTGAGCTCTCTATGTTTTGGTCTCTATAGGGAGGAGTGCGAAATACAATCGCTACCTATTTTTGAACATTTCAATAATATATAGTATATTGAAGACCACCATTTGTTTAGCTTACTATACAATACCTGGTGGTGCACATCTGCTTCAGTGAAATTTCCAAATGCTTCCCAAAGTTGATTCCCTTCACTGTCAGTTTCAAAAAATCTGATCTTAATTTCCTTTTTATTCACTTTTTCGCACAGTAGGAAAACTTCTTCATCACCTAAATATTTATGAAATTATTATTAAACATTAAATTTATTCAAAATTTTTGAATAACTATTAGAAACTCTCAAAAGTTCAAATGCAACTTAACTGACATTAACTTTGATTAATGAAATTATTTTATAAAATGAAAGCTCATTTCATCTTATTTACAGTGCATTTACATAACACTAAATAATGTTTTGATTTATTACTTTAAATTCTATTAAAGTTAGTCAAGTGAAGACACTAACAGGTACTATAAGTTATTACTAGATTGCGGAAAAATATACATAAAAATATGTTTTTAAGCCTAAAATAGCTTCAAAATAGTACCGGTACTTAAAGCCATGAAATAGACACAAATAGTACCTTAAAATTTTAACTATTAGCCAATATTTATCTACTATATAACTCATTTTGATTCTGACTCGTATTTGACTTTTCCGCACTCTAGTCATTACAATTGTGTTAGTTTATGAGAAGCACTGTACATAAAATTAAAATATTTTCTGCAGCACTTTCTGAGAAGTTTATAGTATCCTATATTTGTGTTTAGTTAAAAACAGTCTATAATAAATAAGCGCTCACTAAAACTTTTTATACTTATTTAACTTTCTTTGAGTAAATTTTTATTCTTTATATTGCTATCAATACTTATTGAGTATGTGTTTCTTTAAATATTACTTGAGTGCAGACAACTTAACAAAAGCCAAACAAGTTCGTGACTAAAAATTAGAGCGATTGTGAAAATTGTACCAATTTTGCATCAAATTATTAACAAATAAAATACAGCCTCTAATTAATTCTCGTAATTTAAAATTGAAAGAAATTTGACAATTATTTAGTACATAATATACATATGAAAATAATTAAAATTAAATTAGAAAATCTTGAACGGCATTGAGAAGCGATAATAAAATATAATTGAAATCATAAAGTTTCAAATATATCCCAAGGTTTATGAGATTTTCTAACAGTCAATTTATTGGTCATTTAAATACAAACCTGATGCGTGTCCAGAATATTTATCCATTCTAACTATCTTTAGTTCTCCGGAATCGGGCGATTCTATACGTGAATAAATTGATTTTTTATAAAAATTCCAAATTCAAGTGATATGTAACTGATTCAAGTGATAAAGCTTTGAAAATTTACTTTGATTAGCGACTGGTCGTGAGAAAGCAGGACTACATATCGCATAACTCATCTCATTCTCATAAACAAATGCTTCGAAACATATTTTAACAGAATTCAAATTCATATCCTTAGCTTCTCTTTCGGATTCTTCGCGAATTCTTTGTTTATCAATATCTAAATAATCAAAACATAATTTTAATTATATGTTTATTATAAATAGCCCGAAAGGCAAACCTGATAAATGTGAAGTATCACTACTTATGTACGAACTGTGAAGAATTCGAGTCTCTTCTAACTTTCTCTGATACAAAATATCGGGCACTTCTTTCTTGCCAACGAACAAAATTCCCAAATTTTGAAATCTATTTCAATTAATTAAATCAAAATTACGACTCAATTAAACAAATTAATTTTGTGAGACATACGTCGCTAACATATTATCAGATAATGGGACAGTGCACAGCCCTTCATCATTGCAATGCCTACCCATAAGTTTGTGGACGTGATTCTTTGGTCTGTCCTCATTGGTATATAGACTCGCTCTTATATACACTTGACTCGATGGATGATAGTTCTCCAACTTTTATCATAATATTTTCTTAATTATTAATCTATTTATCTTCAAACAATATTAAAGTAATTACAATTATTGTTTACCTTTACAGTTGGGTATGTTTTTTTGGTTTGCGAACTGTTCTCCCCAGTAAGTCCTCCGTGCGAACCCTTTTCACTTCTATAGCGATATCTTATTCTGTTAGTCGGCTGTTCAATAATTCTTAAGTAAGGCCTGTCTGCCATATCAAAAAATATAAGAAAACTCTTGTATTAACTTAAAATTTTGTATTTTAGATTATTCAATATTGAAGGGTAGCGTTGTTTTTAAATTTACTGGAGGTAATGAAATTTCGTCAGAAGGCTAAAACTTAAATAAATTTTAATTTCATCTTTTGTGAACAGATTATAATTTACTTGAGTTCATTAAATATTAGTTTTAACTAAATTTTTTAATGTCAGAACAAGTTTAATATTTGATTCATGAGTGTTACAATAGTTGTAGATTATATTTACTCAAAATAAGAATTAATCTTATTAATTGAATTATGCAATTAGTGATGTATTAATCATTTTCCTGTTTTCCGTTTTCGCGAATGCCGTTTCTCGTATTTTACTAAACATATATTAGTATTTGGTTTTCCTTTTTAATTTTTGTTCATTTGACATACAAAATAAGGAGTATAAGGATTTATTAAGTTATTCGTTTAACTATAATCGATTATAATTATTTTATATTTATTAGCTATGGAGAAACAAAGCTATAGGCGAGGTTGGAGAAACTAAGCTGGTGCACAAACGAAAAGATATAGTAATGCATAATGTTGTCCATAGGGTCGGCTCGAGGGACCTTTTGCAGCTTTAGATTCAGGCTCTAGATTTTGAATCTAGGCTTAGATTCAGTGGCTTTTAGCTTAGGCTCGATAGACTCAGACTAGGAGTTTTCAAGCCTATGGACAATATTAGTAATGTATATCTTCTAACAATTACCATAAATATGAATCTCATCTTTAACTACGAGGTAAAACATAAATTAGAGAATATTCAAAATTGACATTCAGATTGGTTAAATGATGCATGTTTCTCGTTGCTCTTCATATACTTGTTTCTCTAGATGTGAAAACACATTGAATTACTACGAAAATAAATTTAAAAATTTCCTGAATTATAAATAATCTAATGATTACTGCTGAACAGGTTCGGGTTCAAGAGGTTCGTGTACGAACCCTGAACCTGAACCTCTGTCACAAGCTTGAATCTCGAACCTCTCTTAAACATGGAACCTCGAACCCAGACCCCGAATCTCAGAGCCTCTGTATGTAAAACTATTTCATATATCTTAAAGATTGCAAACAATTCTCAAATTAAATTATTGAACACCTTTCTCGTAATGAATAATAAAATTTCATTACTCGAATCTGAACCTCGCGCCTCAGGTTCTGAAACCTTAAAACCTCGAACCCGAACCTGAGGTTCAGGTTCGGGTTCCAGAGGTTCATTATGCTTAGAAGTACTAATGATAAACAATTTTACTTAATTAGATTCGAATATATATTTGAAAATTTTTCACAATTCAAATGGTATTATGTGAATTAAATTTTTAAATATTATAATTTTGATTTAAGTATAAACTATTAATCGAAACTTTGATTTTCTTGAGTTCAATGGTGTAAGTGAAGCCAGATTTCAGTATTTTTTATCTTACTTTATAATATAATTTATTATAATGTTAATCGGAAAACATTGAGATATCTTTTTATCTTCAAATATGCGATCGATATAATAAAATATCAAATATTTATATTTGAATGAATCTGATCGCCAGTTTGTTAAGATATTAAAAATATTTAGTAGAAAACCACAAAATCTATAGTAAATGCGGGGAAACCAATTATGCCAAAGGTGACATAATCACAATTAATACTTCAACTAACACACAGAGTAACAGATAATTACTTGAAAGTAAGCACATGTCTCATAATAATAATTTATATCGATCTACAATTTAAGTTTGTTAACAGGTCTGCTCTTATTCCTGTCATTTTGTTCTGATAAACACTAAATTAATTTTAATTAAAGAGATAGAGTTATTAATGCACTGCATAAACATAAAGAGCTTGTAAATGACTGAACAATAGGTTGTACTCACTTTGACGGACTGTCTCCACTTGAATTTGTTGATTCTGTTGAGTTATATTCTGTGAAAATCCGTTTTGAATGGTGGGCATTATTAAGGGTGGTATAGGAGATGTCACAGTATTTCTGCTAACATTTGGAGCGTCGAGAGTTAATATTAAAGAACCTGAAGTTCCGGGCATTAAAGGTGATGACGAAGATGGAAGAGTATTGTTATCACTATTGTTCGTTATATCAATTGTTAGTCCGCTTATAAAACACGAATAGGAATCTCGTGGACTACTAATCACAGAAGTGGTTGTGGAAGTAGTATTCGATATGTCTGATGGCAATGATATTTGACTTATTTGTGGAACACATTCAATGTTATTAATACTATTTTCAGATACATTAGGCATTAAAAAATTGGGGTTTTCTCCAGACATTTATCACAAACTCAATTACAGGTAAATATTTATAAGTTATAATCCGTTTGTGTGCACAAAACAAACTTAAGGTGAACTAAGTATTAAAGTTTCAGTAATAGTTCAATATATCAACATATGTGAAAACATTAAATTTCATTTCGATTACCGAATATTAATTCAATTTATTAATTAAATATTTAGCTAAAATAGTCATAAAAAAGTTGACGCTTGGCTTCATTAAGTAAAGGAAGAAAAGTTGCGTTTGAAGTGATGTTACAAATAAGTGAGAAACGCATTCAACACTCTGAGTAGAGGGAAGTTGAGAGCAGAGACTGGAAAACCCCAAATAACTTGTAATACTTTAATATTAAATATTAAACACAATTACTTAAGTAGCGATTCGTGTTATTAATAACTTATTTACACACAGAAAGTAAATTTTGAAATTAGTTTAATACAAAAGAGCGGAAAAAAGTTTTAAATAATTACATATAATTAAAATTATAACACAGTGTCAGCAAATCATACATTTATTAACAAATTTATTGCATACAAGCATATAAAAAATGTAATAATTATTATTTAATTCACCTTAAGCTACAGTAATATTGATTTAGATTTGTTGGAAAAATAGCCGAATTATTGTAGAGTTAAAGTACAATTTTCTGCTGGTTTCACAAAAAGAAACGACAAAAGAAGTTTTCCTGACGTCATTTGAAAAAAAAGATTTTGTATTTTGTGTCCCTGAAGTTGCGGAAAATCCAGAACTTTAATGTTTTACTTGCTTTACAAGCTTTACAAACTTAAATGATGTTCAATAGGCTCTCAGCTCTCGGAATACACAGGTTCGAGACCTTGTCATGAAATTGCATAACTGAGAAAATTTTGTTTAAAGGTTTGATAGGAAAGTAATAAGAAGTTTGTAAAAAAGATTCAACAGATTCGAGTCCTATATCACTTATTGTTTGTTTGCTAACAAACGCGAAGGTCGTCTTGCTTTACACTTAACTTTCAAGTATTAACTAAAAGCTTATTTAATACTAGAATAGCCTCTAAATCAAGTTTATGTATCCCTTGATTTGCAGTTTAAATAATTTATATATAGATTAATGCGTTGACTCATTTTTTAAATTTATCAATTAAAAGAGCATTTCAACACTGATATAGCTATGACTTGAGGTGTGGTAGGGTTTAAACTTCAAATATAGAGAAAAACTACTAGAAATCTCAATTTGCACTATAAGTTCGAATATTTGAAAATGTCTGGTGGGTCACATTCGCCCCACTCCTATGGCTGTGAGTTTAGCTATTATTGTACCGCAATTTTGTTATAACGTAAATACTTATAAGATCTGCTTTAATTAGAATTTCAATGTATACAACATGTTCATAAATTGTCCATTTTTTTCATCGCTTCTAAACTATTGTTTGATTTTTTATAAAAGAAAACACAATAAAATTATTTTCACTGTGTCCTCAATTTCATTGAATTTACATGAAATTGAAAAAATTGAATTTCTCTTCCTTTCAATACAAATCGGTTAATAGCTTGTAAGCAAACATTTTCCTATTGTCTCCCTTTAGGTCAAAAAATTTACGGCTATTAATGCATTAGTATTTCTCTCTTTTATACCTTACAAATGTTTTGAAATATTTTAGTTTTTTCTACTTTTAACTCAAAAGTCATTCATTTGAAACTTTTTATTCGAATTTAAATCATATAAAAATACATATTTTAGCAGTTTTTCAGAATTTATCAAAAATATAAACTATATGCTGAAAGAAATCAATTTATTAGGTCAGACCCTTATCTTACATTGAATTTACTGCTATTTCTGTACTAAACGTTAAGCTATTTAATTCTTTGGAATTCCCAAAGCAGTGATTATATCAAAATCAGGTAATTCTATGTAATTAGCGAGAGAGAGCACTTAACGGTATTCAAACATCAATTTTTCATAATTGAGTAAAACCACTAAATAAAGAGGTTTTCAACCAATTAATAAAAATATAGAAAATAGTAATGAATAATATATATTCATATAAAGATATACCATATTTTGTATTAAATATTTATAGTATTGAACCTATTCTTACATAAAGTTATATTACAAGTAAAATGATTCGAGAAGTAATGAACTTGAATTCATGTGATACTAATCAGATTTATATAAGTGTATAATTATAAATGAATTTTGTATGATATGAGTGACTCTTATTCTTTGTAAAACAATAATAATTTCAAATCGATAGAAAATTATATACTTATATATTCAAAATTTCCATTTTTCAAAGCCTATTATAATTAGAGAGACCTAATTCTGCTTAGAATTTTCGCAAATTATGCTAAAACTTTGCGCTCAAAACTTTTCTATAAATACAAGTAGATTAACATTTCGTTTGAATTTGAAAGAAAATTTTTTGTTCATTGTCATAATTTTTTGTAACAAATTTCAGATGAAATATAATTATTTAATCAAAACCTAAAACATAGGAATTTTATAATTAATAAATATTTTAAATTAAGTAATAAGTTCTTATTCTGTTAGAACTATTGTAGCATGCTTACTTTTAATATAATTTATTCTTTTTAGCTCTAATATAAAATTTCATATTTATATTTATTAAATAAGTTGATTTTTGCTTAAAATATTAAAATTTAGTTCAGATTTATGAATATTTTGCTTTAAATTTCAAAATTAAATTATGTATTTTTCTGCTTTCAATGATCGTTAAGCATAATTTGGAGCCCTTATGTTCAACAATTCATGAATTCTTACATTACAGCCAAAGGGCTCTAAAACTTAATTTAAGAATATATCAAATATGAAACACAATGTATACACAATAATAACTATAATCAAACTCAAATCACGTGCAAAATAATCAATCATTTGACTGATTCAATTAATGATAGCAATAATTACTACTCCAATCACTCTATAGCACACCACACACACCATAGTCTTTTAAGTTTCTGTTCTCAACTATAATACGCAACTTTCAGAAAATGTAAAAGTATTCCTCTATTATCATTTTGAATATTTATCCTTTAATTCTTTAAGTTGTTTGAAAGTTATTATAATTTACCGATCAATTCATCAAATTGTCAGTTTTTAATTGAAATCTATGAAAACAATTAATTAAACTTCTATAATAAAGAAAACTAAGTTTA
>JAQGAM010000369.1:0-13549 GCA_034697665.1 Nanhermannia comitalis
TCGGTGAGATCTCCTCTCATTAGGGAGTTGGCTGAAGAAAACGTTTTTTATAATAGATGAGACACCATTTTATTGTCTAAACCAGCCATTCGCAACCCATGGCTCCGGGAGCCACATGTGGCTCTTCTGATGCTATTTTGTGGCTCTTTTTCTAAAAAAGGTTGCGAATCCCTGATCTAAACTAATACAAGACTTATGGTACCATAATTTCTGAATAAGATACAGCATTATTAACTGTCTTTAATCGATTGTGAAGTAGGCAGCGAAAGAATTTAGTTAAATAAATATATCATTTTCATAATGCATAAAGAGCTTAACTATTAAATTAACTTTAAATTAATTATTTTTAAATATAAATTATTTACGTATATCTGAAACTAAAACTAGTTTGTAAGTTATGGGTTGGATCTAAAGATTTGCTTTTAAGATATGTTCGTAATGAAACTTTATTATTGCTAATGAGACTTAAATGTCAATCTCAACATTTATTTTGTTTTTATTAACAGATTGAAAGCCTGCTAATAGTTTAGGACAGAAATTCACTTTGTTTTTGTTTTAAACAACAACAAAAACTATATTAAGTTCAAAGAATCGCAAAGAATGAATTGAAATACAGATATGTATGTTGTAATGTAAAAACATTATTTTTCACTAACAAATACATTTTTTTACAAGAGTTTAAGCATAAACTAAAACTATTTTATTGATATTATACACTGTATAACAATAGAATATTTTTCTCTTCTCAGAAACAAAGAAATAATTAATTTTTATACCTTTCACATTACAAAGACTTTTGTTACAAATATTTTAAGTTTTAAATAAATTAATATTATTTGACAATAGCTTTTGTATTTTATATCTGACTGCTTAAAGTTTATTTAAATTGCAATTTTAAATTTTCAACATATAAAGTTTTCCTATTTGAATAATTAAGCTCTCAGTTAAGGCATATTTCTAGTAAAAGTTTTTTGCGTTAATAAAATAATTTTAAATATTGTTTAATTCGATCCATTGCTTCTAATTTATGAATGTATTAGACGTAATAAATTGCTATTTGCTTAATTATCCGTATTTTAACCTAATTTCTTTACATTAATTAAATGCTACATACATTACAAGATAACTTAACAATTAACTAATTTAACATATTTTTTTGGCATTCAAGTCAAGCATTAAAATTAATCCTATAATCAATTACGAAAAGTTCTCCACAGTTTGGTATTCACTTGTGGCGCACATATATGTAGAGATGAAGGTTGACAAGTTATCATATTAAACATTGGGACAAAATTAAGTTTAAAATTGAAACCAGATTATGCTTTGAAGTTAATCCCGAGTTCCTATCTCAGCGCCTGTTCATCCTTCAATTCCAAGCCTTTCTGCAATTATGGTTACTTTGTCACAGACATGTCGTAGGCGACATTGTCGATGAGCTCTTAAAATCCTCGGCTTCTATTAAATCTTGAAATAAAACTTCAAATATCCAAAGTATTTGTATACAGTAATAGATTATTTAATAGAAACTTTACTTCAAGTAGAAAAAAATAAAATCAATATAACAAGAAATTTCTTATCAATCAATAGTTAGAATCGTTAGAACAAAGTAAATAGTATTATAACATAGATGTGATAACAAGATATCGTATTATGTCATAGCCTAAGAAAATATTCTTTGATTGCTTTTTATTAAATGTCTGAGGTGAAAGTAAGTTTGAGTAAGTGTTTGAGTAGGTTAGAGGTGAAATTGGTTCAACGTTTACTTACTGGCAAAATATTTACTTATAAATGAAAAATAATATTTATCAATAATTGAATTAAAATCAATTTCTAAAAAGTTTAGTAATATTTCTAAATGTCGTCTATAGCGTGTGCTATCAAACTTTTTTGTTCTCTTAGACGAATTTCAATGTAAAATTAATTAATCGGTGACCACCTTTCCAAAAATGTTAATTTTTTCATTTCAATACCCTCAAGGATCCACTGCCCCACAGTTTGAAAAGCGTTGGTCTATACATAACAGGCGAAAGTTTATTAAAAACTAATAAAAATACACCATTTATTGGTATTATAGTTAGAAATTAATATTTCAAATGTGATTAAATAATTATCACTCAGATTTTGAGTTTAGGTTATTTTATCAATCATTTAATGAAGTTTTTTCGCCTATAATTTTGAGCTGAAAATCAAATTTTAAATATTGTAAATTTATAATTAAACGAGAATAAGATAGTAACCAAATTAGAAATTATGCCTAATATTAGAAAAGGGTAAACCGCATATTTCACCAAGCCGCATATTTATGTTTATATGGTATTATTTATAAGTTGCTTTATTTATTTGTTGTATCAGATTTGTTGTATTGCTTAATGATCTCAGAGAATTACACAACTGGTTCGCAACAACTCGCAGATTAAATTAAGTGTCAACAGGTTTTTATTAATTTAATTATATTTGATCTCTGAGTTCCGGGCTTTTGCATTAAGTCTTAGATTATCGAACCAATGAAGAGTCAGTTTCATAGGCCTTGAATTAGTATTCCCTTAAGTATATGCCCATTTCTAGTCAAAACACGATAAAAGTTATATCATATCAAACTTTTACCAATCATCGAATTTCTCTCGTTTCTCAATAAACGGCAATTATTTACCTCGTATTGAGTTTCTGTTGTTTTTCATCTATTGATCCTTCAATTCTAGAAGCAATGCATTATTTGATAGCAAATTGCGCTTAAAGAGATCGAGTGTATAACTAATATTTGAAGTTATATAAAACTAAAGAATAAATTTCTCGTTTTTATATTTTCATTATATTGAAAATCTGATACATTAACTTATACTTAGGTATTCTCCAGTTTTCTTTTCTGCACAATTTATTACAATGCTACAATTCCTTATTATCTTTTTTAGTATGCTTAAATGTATCTTTCTATCTAAACATTACCTATTATTTAAACATTCTCTTTATTTTGCTTTTTACTAAACAAATACAAATATTTATTGTATTGTTCAGTGTTTATCCAATTCATTGGATCGCTTATTTTTGGCTCTTTATACAGTAAAAGTTCACTATAACGAATGCCTCGTTATAACGGACATAACCGGAATCCCGTTTGACTATGAAATTAAGCTAAGATTCATTTTATATAATGGACAAAGTTTTTACCCCCTGAGTGTTTGTTATGTCGAACTTTTACTTGGTATATGTTTTCACTCAACTTATGATTTTTATGTCTTACTTTATTTAATGCTTCAATAAAACTAATGTAGAAATGAAAACGACTATTGTTAATAAATAGGCGGTTTTCCTGTTATGATTTGTTAGTTTCAATTTATAAGTTAACCCAATCGATAATTCTTTTTATTAATACAATTCTATATTAATTCTGCATTAAAAGTAAAGGAAAATGTTTTTGAACAAATAATTTTTAATTAAGTTATGCGATGAATAAAAGTTTATTTAATAGAAAACATTAATAAAATAGACTTTTTTTAATTAATAAACTTATATTTATGAAATGTTATATGTTTTCATTGAATGCGTTATCTTTATAAATTATAATCAAATTGAAACCAAAAATATGATTTCCAATGGTATTTACTTGAATAAGATTAAATTTTAAAAAATTAGCTTCAATTTCATGCATAATTTGTATATAATGGTAGTTTGTAAAATGTAACATGCGATCAAAATTCTACTAATCTGGTAAAACACAATGTACAGTAAATCATAGATATAACGGTGTAAAAATGTTTGTCCGTTAAATTTGTTTAAATGTTTGTTTGTCTGTTTGTTACCATCGAATGGAATTTTGCTTCATTTTATAGCTGAACGCGATTTCGTTTATGTACGTTATAACGAGATGTTAGTTACATCGAGCTTTTACTGTGTTTTATTGAAATAAAATTTTTTTAAATAATTCTGTTTGAAATTTTATTTTATTTCAATTGTGTGTTAGTCTAGAGTTCACTTCAATTAATTAGAGAAAGTGAGGCTGATATGGAAAACTTCACTAATATAAACACAATTTCATTAGTTTTTGTTCTATTAAAGGACTCGTGATTTGAGATGTTTCTGGTTCTCAAATAAATTCTTAATAGCATATCAACAGTATGGTAGCAAAATAGCTATTTTAACAATAGCCTGAAATGAAGTGAAATGCATTTAGAAGTAAACAATTCATTTCCTACACTATAAAAACAGAATAAACTCAAATGAAAACAAATCAATACTGCAATCGACTTATTTAACAAAATAAAGGACAAGACATTGACTTAATCCCTAAAATATTTTAAATCTTATCAAATTCTGATGAACGCAATAGTATTAAAGATTTAATGTATAGATAAGTTGGAGGAGTATTTGATATAAAGCATTATAAGAGTCGACCGTATGTTTACTTGACATAAGAATATACATTTTGATCTCTTTAGCTTTTCTCCACTGAGTAATTGCATAATTCCTGTAATTCTTAGGAATTATTTTCTGCCATAAGATGAGTACTTAACTCTTCTCTCAAATTGAAGCCCAGGCTCTCAATAATAATTACTGATAATACACAAGTCGTAGAGAGAGTGTGTCGAAGACAGCTAAACAGTGAAGACATTTATGACTATTGAGGATAAAACTGCGTCTTTCAGACGGAAAGGATAATAAAAAAAGGATAGGAATATAAAACACAACACATAAAACATCAAATTAATTATATAGATATTCATTGTTTTTCCGTGTTTTAAGTTATAACTCCTGAACAATATTGAAAATGGTTTTCTTTTAAAAATAGGTGTTATGTTGAAATTTCTGACGCAATTTTATTCTTTTATAGTAATTGCTTGTTATATACGTCAGTTGTTTGTCTTTTGGCAATAAATATTAAACTCAAGATTATGTAATCATTTTCAGATTGTGAATATTGACGAAAAAGCATGTTATCACTTGAGTATAGGTTTCGTTACACTTTTGGTGATTACTTTTTAAGCAGAGCTTATAAAACTTTTATCAAATTAAATATTCTTTAATGTAAAAGTTTGTAATTTTTTGTAAAGTTTTCGGTTGTAAACAACTGAAGAGAACGTATAATAGTTATCCTTTATATACATTAAAACAACACATTTAAAAATAAGCACAAAATGAAAAGCAAATTTACTTTTATTATAGCTATAGAGTGCAATTTAAGCTCTAAGCTTCACATAATAAAAAATATCTGATAAACACAACTTTAAGACCATTTTAAAAATTTTGTTTTACTATTAAATTTAAGTGCCATTAATTCAAATGATTTTCTGTATGAATAAGTCTCTTAATTAGTTTTCACTTAATTTATTGTAAATGTAGTGCAAGGTTGAAAATAACTTTGCATTTATTTATAACTTCAATATTTAATATAATGGTATCCATGACTGCAATTGATAAAAAAATAATAAATTGTTGACTTTTATTAATAATATAATAATAAAAATGGTTTTATCAATAAAATCTAATATGATATTCGAATACACAATATACTTATACCTATTGAGTTCAATGAATGCAGTATATAATATGTTTATTATCATTTTCATGAATGGAAAAATTCATTCATTGATAAAAAGTTTGTTTTTCTTCCTCATTGTTGTTTAACAGATATATGAAAACAGTATACTATATATAGAATGCTATACAAAAATAGAAATTGACTGAAAACTCTTGTTTTAATTTATACAAAGATTATAAAGCTATAAGAAAGTGTTCGCTTTAAAAAAATGTTACCTTTAATTAATAAGGGGGAGTCAGAGTGGGAAAGGGTGCCGAACTCATGAGTTCGAATTCCAGCCTCACTGAGTTTCTTTGATTGCGATGTGTTGGCCACATATCCATTGTTTTTGAGCAATCCCTTGGCCCGAAAGCATTTTCCCTTTGCCGAAACGGGTATTACCTGTAAAAATCTCGCTCTAATCAGTGCTTAAGGTGAGATCTCCTGAAAAGGAGTTGGCGTAACGAAAATTGTTTAATTAATAGTTTTTTAGGATATGACGTGATTACTACTGAAATTTTAACCCTTTAATTCTTGTTTATCTCTTTTTAATGATAATTAAAACTAATTAATTAAAAACTAATTTGAAAAATATCTGTCAATATATTCTTTGCCAAAGCTTTAGTAAATTATATGCTAATTATAAGCTTATGAAATATTTCAAATTTCCGACTGAAAGCATCTTTTAGTAACACTATTTTCATTATAATATAAGGTGGAGGTTAATGTTTATGCTATAATAGAGATAGAATTGAAATTATTTACAAACTTCAAATTAAATTGAAATTTGATTCTGTGATAAATGTAATATTTTTAAGCATTGTATGCATTATTTAATAGACTCCCTAAAGAGTTAAAAATTAATTGAATCGAAATTGTTTTGAAAAATTTTAATGGCTCATGATTTGAAACATCTTAATCAAAAGATGCATTTTTATTATGATTTTTAACACTAATTTGCATTCATTCGAGTCTAAACAAGTTCGCACATTCATCGCATTTAAATGAAAATAATTAGTTTAAAAATTACTTACAATGAGTTATTGAATAAAAATTACTCTTAAAGATTAATGTTAATGATATAGTATAGAGTGTCTGATAAGTTCGTATCTACTGATTTATACTCAGTATTATTGAAGCGCGTGCTTTGCTTATTAAATAGAATACGCTTTCGGTTTATTATAATTTATTATTTATATTTAAGTGAAGAGTGAAAACATTTAATAAATATAACAAAAACCGAAAGCGTAAGGCAGAGCACGAGCTTAATAATGCAAAGTCTATTTTCAAGACGATACGGACTTATCAAACACCCTATATAAAGGCTCAAAATTTTTGGTGATATTCCGACTATAGTCTCGAAGTATGTCACACATAGTGCTACCGTTTAGTATTTTAAAATTGTTATTCTCTGATCAAATACAAGTAAATGCAGTTGATTTGTAATTCTAACTAAAGTGGGAAACAACTAGAATGACCACAATTCTATATCGCTCTAAAATTGATCTATTTCTGGATTTCAGATTACTTCATAAAACATTTTGATTGGTTTGAGAAACAAAAACAATATTTTTCAATTAAATTAGGAAATAAAGAATAGGTTAACAGATGTTAGTATATTAATAAAGATCAAGAAGATAAAGAGTATGTTTATTAAGACAACTATTGTTAGGTGAATAAAGTTCTAAAGCTATACTATTGAGTGCTATTATCAAATTATGCAAAATTTTAATCCATTCCGAAGTATACACTTAATAATTTGATTAATTAATGGATTGCTTAAAAGTATTTTTTCAACTTTATAAACTTATAGCTTATATTGAATTTTTCTTAAATAAAAAAAATTTATGTTTCTCCAGTCTTTTTATATCAAACGGGATTCTATTTTGTCCCAGGAATTTTGTAAGACAATAAACATATTGCATATCATGATATTAAGTTTCTATATTAAAACTGTTGGTATAGATCGATATTCAACAAAGTAATGTGTGCTATTCAGTTATAAATGCTTGCATTAAAATAATAAATTTTTATAACTCTAAACTTTTATGAGATACTAAGCTTTATTTTGAGATCAAATTGCATAAAATCCTTGCGTTTTGTGGCAATAAACTATCGAATTATCTTTCGGTACTTAATTGAGAGCAATTTCTTCCCAAAGTTAATATCTTTTTTCCACTATTAAACAGAATCCAACGAAAGTATATGTCTATTAAGAGAGGAGTTAGTCTAAAATTAAATTGATTTAAAAGTCTAGTTCTTTAGATTTCATTAGTATTATGATTGGAGATAAACATTTGGAGTAATCGACCAAATGTTTAGTCTAAATGAAGATAATGGCTATTTCTAGCAAATTAAGAAATAAATTCTAAACTCAATTCTTATTTTATGCATTTGTACAATTTTAAATAGAGTAAAAACAATCTTTTGATCTGAAATGACATTTGGATCGCTTTTTGAGACTTTTCTATTGATTCAACATGAGTTTGTAACTTAAAAGCAAATGTACTAAATTTTAGAGCTTATTTTAATAGTAAAAAAGGCATTATTGTTGTTGCTTTGAAAAGTGAAGTAAAAGTCTTCGTATTTGCGAATAACCTTAATTCCAAGAATAGAAATTTTGAAGTCACTTTTAAGGGAATAGCATTGAGTTCATATAAAGAAAATTCAACATTTCTAATTTTTTTTTATTTTTATTATGATATAAAATATAATATATTCGATAATAGTTTGGTAGATATTTTATACAGATATGCTATTACTCGCTCACCGCCCAGACAGTTTTACGTGCTCTCAAGTTCGGAGTCTGAGTAAACAGTTGTCAAAATACTTATATTTCATAGAATAACATACAATTTTTGGAATTAAATAAAAAACTTAATTTGGATTTCAATGACTAAAAATGATTTTGATTAAAATATTTTGTGAAAAGAAAATATCTTATTTCCATCTCTAAGGTTCATGTGTCATACTTGGTTTATTTTTATCATACTTGGGTTTACTGCATCTGCTTTATTTTGATGTTATATATTCATAGTAGTCATCACTTTTAAATAAACTGAATAATTATAACTGAATTTTTCTGAAAAAATTATAGATTAAAATTAAATTTACATTTTAATGAATTTAATTAACTATTCAATAAATAGTTTATCTTTTTCTAACACCTTTTAAATTAGGAAATGTTTCTTACGCTATAATTACACATTAAAAACAAAATATTTATAGTTTTATACAGTAATTGAGATGAGGTAAACATCTTAATTAATTTACATCTGAGTGGTCCACTTATATATCACCATAAATTTTCCCTCAATTATCTGAAATTTTGCATAATTAGTCAGTTCTAAAGCAATCTACAGTACGAGCATTTCTTTAACAATTAGTTATTGTCGTCGCCAATAAAATACTTAATAATGACAAAGCATATGAGAATATGTTTATTAAAAACTCACTTCACATTAAATTAGAAACTCTTTGTGTCATAATTAAAGTTTTGTAATTAGGTATGAACTGGATATGAAAGGCTCAAGTACTGTATTTTCTCTTAAATTTATATTGAAGTAAAGGCTAAATTTTAACATTTCATTATATACAACAGAATATCCTAGAGATCAACCATAGTGTGTATTTAAATGGCAGGCTTTGGCTGTTATTTTGAACTGATTTTGAATACTGACTGGCGAATGACCTCAACTGTATTATTATTTAGTAATCATTTTATTTAATGATAAGTTTAGAAAAACTTAAAAATAGTTTTCAACTGAATTCAGCTCAACATCAGAATCAGTTTTCAAAAAAATATTTTCAATCTCTTATTTCCAAACATTAAAGTTATAAAAGTTTTTTGTCAAAAGTTATGAAAAGTTTAGGGAATTTATACTCTATTTAAGACTTACTTTATTATATCTTTTATAATGGTTTAGTTAATAACTTAATGATAACTGAAAATTATGCAAACATTGCATACGAGCTCTTAATTAATTAAAATTAAATAATTAAATAATTAAATAATTAAATAATTAAATAATTAAATAATTAAATAAATTCATTACAGTTAAATACACACAAGTCAGAGATTTCGAGTTTTCCGAAATTGTGGATCTATTCATGTTTTAAGTGATCTCACATTTTGTTTTTTATATCTAAATAAGTTATTTTATAATTTTTTATCTTTTATATCATATTTGTTATCATATGACAATATGATGAAATTTTAATATTTATCGTCGCTTACAATATACTAAGTGTGTTTACAATTCTTGGATATACGATAAATATTTTTAATGCCCTGAAAATGTCTTTTTTTCTCTTTTTATATCCTTATACTATAAAATGTTTTCTCAAATAAAAGACCACAACTGGTCCCTCAAAGGAAAGAAGTACAAAAGAATGTGTTATCAATATTAGTAGAAAATAATGCAAAAGTTTGAAAAATCAATTTCATGTTATATATGATGCATAAACGAGAATTTACTATAACTTTTAACATTGAAATTCTTGTACCTCAGGATCTTATGCTACTATCTGTTTTGTCAGAATTTATTAAAAGTTTTAGAATTCCTTTCAATACTTTCAGTATACAATATAATCAAAAATTGTAATTTATTTTATTACCTGAAAAGTAGCGGATATATACTTGTACTCGTGGAAAATCATTGATTTTTACATTATAACAAAGCTATTGTTGAAAATCTTTACAAAATTTTGAATTCATTTATTAGTACTTTGTTTTAATTATTTAAACGATATCTATATTGTTTATAAGACTTTATGTTTGTTATAACCAGTTATGTTAATGCCTTGATATTAATTTCAATTAAAATTAATTAATTTTTAAATTTAAGCTAAAAAATGTCTAACTATATTATAATGTAATGTTGTTAGTTCAATAATTCAGAAAATGTTAGCATATCATTTTATCATAGTTTATATGGAGCTCATTGATAAAAACAATTTGAAAACATTAACTATAAAATAAGTTAACTTACACTTAAATTAAAAAAAAAGATTTTAATAATAAAAAATAATTTTTAAAATGCTATATAATTATTGTCATATATTGTTATGTTATAAGTTATTATATGTTATCCTGTTATATACTGTGAGTTATTATGCAAACTGATAAATAGAAATTTAAACTATAATTAACATAATCAGATTCCTAGCCTATGTGAATAAAGCACATGCTAATCATTTCGAAACTTCAAATAATTAATCCTTTGAAAGATAATTACTCACATTCTTTTAGATAACATTATCCGTTATTTCTCAATAAAACAATTTCGTTACATTTCATTAAAATATAATAATTTAAAGCACAGCTACCTTTAGGTACAATAATTTGTACAGGTTTATAATATATTACTGTAAATTTGAGTTTATTCTCTATAGCTAGTGATTAAGTTTTTCGGCGTATCGTGAAAGTCAAACTCGGCGTCAATATTCGGCGTAACCGATAGACCGAAGGATTTTTTTCCAAATTCGGCGTCAGTATTCGGTTCAAATAATTTAAACACATAGATCTACCTAGTTTTAAATGAATTTTATTATATAATTATTGAAATTCATACATTATAATCAAATAATTAGTAATAACAAATTTTCTTCAATATCTCCATTAAAATACAAAAGCTTTTCCATTCTAAGTGTATCTGAATTTATACGAATTCTTTTGGCATCTTGTCTCTCATTTTACTTAAACACCGTTCGGCATCACAACTACCACAAGAAATGCATAAGAAAGTTATTGCAATTTTTGATAACTTTGAATTTTTGTATTCATGACTTAACCAAAAATCCAAAACTTTAATTTCCAAATTATATTGTGCTGATTCGGACAGATATTGTTGTAATTCATTTTTAATATCAGTTAAATCTTTCTCTTTAAATATTTGGAAAAACAATTCTTTGTAATAATGTAAATCTTGGATTTGAATAACTTTTCTCGAAGGGATTACTTATTTGTAGTTTAAACAAATTCCTGATAAAGAATTATTGAAAAAACTGACAAACTCTTATATTTTAACAGGAAAAGGCTGATTTTCGGTTTATTCGGCGTATTACAGGGTTTACGCCGAATGAAAATTTTTGCATTCGGCGTCACGCCGAAATATTTAATCATTATTTAATCACTGGTTGGTTGGCTTCTATTACACATTCTCATGAATTCAATTTTCTTATATTCAGAGCTTTTCTACTTTCATATTAATTTATGCCTCATTTATAATTAATGTAAAATACTTAAGAAAGGCTTCGGCTTAGTTCTGATATTTTTCATGCAAATGAAATGAAATGAAAATATAAGATTTCTATTTGTTAGTCAGGGCTTCTTCTATTTAACTTATGAATTCGTTTATTTCTCAATTACTTTTATTTTATTTTTTATAGACATTCATATGCAGCAGATATGCAGTGCTGTAAGTTATTGTAAGCTAAAAGAAAAATTTGTCGATGGCTCTATGCACTGCTCAATGTTATTAATTTATAAAAGACAAAATATTAAATTTTCAAAATCTATTTAGGCCACCAATGTCTAAAAAGATAGATTCACAGGTGTTCACTGATGTTCTAATTGAAATAAATGAATAGCAATAATAAAATGCATTTGCTGCGCTTCTTGTGTTCATTTAACATTTTTAATGTAATTATTATTTCGCCAGGCATTCAGTCAAACATCTCACTGATTTTAGCAATTTTAGGTCTATTTTAGTTAACTTTAATTCCATTTTAGTTTAAGTTAAAGTTAACTTAAACTTTAACTAAAATTAATTATTTTAATGAACTAAAAATAAACTTAACTTTAACTAAAATGAAAATAAAAAACTTAAATTATTTTAGTTTTTAACACCTGCTTTTGCAAACAAAGATTGCAATGTTTTCCAAAATTATTTCCAAGAATGGATTACTGGTAGTGATGTAAATTTCTAGAAATATTTCTTTTACTGCCCCCCTATCAAACACAGAAATAATCACAGAACAATTTTTGTGGGCTGTTTTGATGACAATTTCAGATGTTGTAGGATTCTTGTGGAGTGTCTTGTGAAGTGTGAAAGAAAAACAAAGGTTTTAATCCAACTTAAACAATATATACTTGCTCATGCTCCTCAACTTAAATACCTACCAGCTTTTGTTTACCAGCTACGCTATCAGAAGCGGTCGCCCACTCCTACACGAGGTGTAAAAATCTCACTGGTTTTCAATTTGAGCTTCAGTGAAATTTTTAGAGTCCCAAGAAACTTTCCAGAAATTTTGGAACTTACATCATTAATTACTGGGTAATGAATTTCATTTCATGTTCATGAATTCACTTAATACTTAATCTTTAAACTTTTATATGCATTAGTTTTACTTTATTATTGTTAAGATCAACGAACAGTTAAAACATTTAAAATTACTAATAATAAATTTCAATTTATAATAAAATTAAAATGTATTTTAGTAAAAGTAGTGATTCCACTATAAACTTAGACATGTTCTACAACTCTAAAGTTTATAATTGAATTTTAAGCATCAAAAATTAAACTTTCAAAAACTGAAATAAAACTTGAACTTTAACTCAAAATATTTCAGTTTCTAACTTTAACTAAAATTAATCAACTTTCGTTAAATAAATTTAACTAAAACCAAAATTAACTCAAAATCCAAAAATTTTGAGGTAAAAAGGTGCATGCTCGAAGCAAAACTAGTAGTTGCGATCATTTGACATTAGGAAACTATTGATTTCTGGATGTTTTAAAAATAAATTGATCTCTGTTCACAATGCCTAATTTTACAAGAACAAATTTTATATAATATTCGGGCAAATGATAATTCGGGAAAGTGAAATTCTAGCTAATTAATTCTGGCAAACGAGATATAATCGGTTAATGCACTGCTCCAAAAGTATATTTAATTCCTTTTGTACTGTTTCGTAGACTCTGAATAGACATAATTCAAATTTCAATCAATTTGGTACAGAGTGTACTGTTCTATTAGATATTTGCAATTATGGAAA
Source organism: Nanhermannia comitalis (assembly GCA_034697665.1). Classification (NCBI taxonomy): domain Eukaryota; kingdom Metazoa; phylum Arthropoda; class Arachnida; order Sarcoptiformes; family Nanhermanniidae; genus Nanhermannia; species Nanhermannia comitalis. The sequence goes on from JAQGAM010000369.1 coordinate 13,509, forward strand.
GGTGCTTCCTCTCGAATGCGATTAAATAGCACAACCATTAG
>JAQGAM010000370.1:0-13547 GCA_034697665.1 Nanhermannia comitalis
ATTTTAATAGTTTTTTAAATTCAATTATTACTTAATTTTATATTTCTTTTATATATCGTTTTATGGTCCCTTTGAAATATAGTGTCTAACGTTATAATAGTTAAATGTATACTAAAAGAGTTCCAATAAAGTTCCTAAAAGTTCCTATAAAAACACATAAATGACATTATAATGAATGCAATAAAAATTTTGTCGAATTTTATGAATTGAAAAGACATATAAATAGTATTCATATAACAGAAAAGTTATACAAATGTAAAGTTAATAATTGCACAAAAAGTTACGGAACTTTTAACCATTTGAAGAGACATATGAAGGATACACACAATTCTGTGAACCACTGTTAGGCATTCGAGTAATTTGTTATCAAAACTATAATCGTTGTTAATTTGAGACTAAATTGTAAATTAATTTTCTCGAGTTATTGGCTTAGAATATACACAATTGGATCCACATTTTAGTCTTTATTATTATTATTATACAGTGTTCTCATTTAGGTATATATTTTCATAGTTAGCCCTATTGTTAAACTGGTTCTAAAGGAATTAATTTTATAATATTAATTGTTTAATACATGAAATGAAAAAAACTTGTCTTTAATTAAATATCTATTTTGAAAAACATGTTATCATTCGAACCGAAATGGCCGGGAAAGTGCCGGAATAGAAATTTGTGTCCGGGCTCAAGGAATGGGCGTTTCCTTATATGTTCCGGAATAGTGTATATAACATTTTTAGAGAATTGATTATAGGATTCATGATTTATTTGTTATATAACATGATTACACATAAAGCATAAGGATTTACATTATGATTATAAACTATATTCTTGCAGTGCTTTTAAATTTTTATTTCTTGATAAGAAACTTATGAAAAAAAGTTATGCAAAATGAAAATATGAACTTAAATTACGTTTTTTATTTCGTTTTCTTCATTTATTTTTTCATATTGTGGTCGTGTTAGAGCGCAATCCCCTATCAGTACATAATTAATAAATTTTAATGTCAATCATCTGTCAATTTTAATTTATCTTTTTTAGAAAGTATTAATTTATTCACAAATATTTTTATTTTCTATTCTCTTTTAAAAATATAGGCATAGAATCACATATATTATCATACATTTGCTTAAATGAATTTACATTTTGTAATAAAATATCTGTTACACAAATCTAATTTACAATAATTTATATACAATTTAAGATTGTATTATACAAAACTGGGTCTAAAATAAGAATGAATTTAAAGGTAAATTTATCTTTTTCCTCTAAGGGTGTTTTTTACAACAGTAAGAATTCATTCAAAAAAAATATAAACATAACATAAAATAACATTTTCTTCGGCCTACTCCCTAATGAGAGGGGATCTCACCTTTAGCTCAGAGTTAGAGTGAGATTTTTACAGGTGTTACCTGTGTTGACTGTGGGCAAATGCTACTGGCCCAGAGACTGCTCGAAAACAATGAATATATGGCCGGTATATTGCAATAAAAGAAACGAGCGGGGTCTGGATTCGAACCCACGATCCTTCATTCATGAGTCCGACACTTTATCCACTGCGCCACAATGACTCCCTTAAAATATAAACATATAAACAGTCTCCTGAATACACGCGTAGAACACTTATTAACTGATCATAAACTAACTATTATAAACACAGATCATGACATGGATTTAGAGGTAGAAACAGCCGATTGTGAGATAACAGACATAGCATTGCATTCATTGGCAAAACTTAAAGAATTAGAAGCTATTGATTTTACTGTCTATACTTCTTTGGATCATTTGGATTTTGTATCCTTTCCTCATAAAACAGACTCAGGTGTTTGTGATGTAATTACAAACTGTCCACAAATCAAATCAATTTATTTCAATACAAGAGTCAATATAACGCATAAAACTATTGAACAACTTATAAAACTCGCTTTAAATAAACCTAAAACTCAATTCAGTCATTGGTTCGAAAATTTTAAAGACAACGATAACTATTGGGACAGAGCTTTCTATACTATTTTTGATGTGAAGTCATTCAATAATTTGCCAAATAATTTATAATATAAGAACTGATCAAATATGTTGTATTTGTATTCTATTACAGTTCTTATTTATAAATTAAATTCAAACTTGTTTGTCATCAAAAATAAGAGTGAAATGCAGTATATCTTATTAGCAGGTTCGCCAAGGCGGGTGTGTTGAGGGGGTGTACATTAGAGCATAGAATCTGAGTCCCATTCCCATTTATGATAGTAATGGGAATGGGACTGGGATGGAACTGGGACTGAAATTTTAAGTAATGGGATTGAATGGGACTGAAAAAATTTTTATTGCAATTTTTCAAATGAAAATTTTATTTTATTTATTTACAATATTTATCGAATTTATTTATCTTTGAGTTGACTTTTAATAAATGTAGAAATAAATGTAAAATAAGCATAAGATTTCATTTTAAACTAAGTTTATACATAGTTGTGCAGCAATACTTTAGATAAAGATTTAATGCAAATCCTTTTAAATGGTATGAATAATTCCATAGAAATAGTCAAACAAGTTTTATCTCTTATTTTTTGTATTTAAATCGAAATCTTAAGGTCATGAGACTGGGATTCATATTTTAACTTTCGATGGGAATGGGATGGGAATGGGACTGAAAATTTTGCGAATTCTATGCTCTACTGTGAATTCGGTTATTATTTCATCATTTAATTGTAAAGTGAAATTGAAATCAGTTGTATTTCCCTTATTTTACTTTCCATTTGGGAAAAAGGTTTCAATAGCCTTATCTTTTATTGACAAAGCTGTGATTTCATTTGAATCTTCAAATTTTATTGAACGCTTGCCACCATCAATACCCTTAACCATAACAAACTTTTTTTCATTATTAACAACAGCGAGGTTTTTCCAAATTACATGTATAATAACAGCTTTTTTAACTTCCTAAAAATTTTTTAATTTATATTAAATAATTAATTCTAAAATATTAAAATTATTATGATAAGAAATTATAATTATTGCTTATTTATTACTGGTTATATATTTAAAAATCTCATTTTATAAAATTTACTGAAATTATGAAATACTGTAATATAACTCACTTTCATTTTTAATCTTTTGGATTCTGGACCTTTAGCAATGTATGGGTTTTTCATTGCCTTATACTTCTCGATTGCAGTCATTATTTCAAGTCTTTTTTCTATATGAAAAATTTTATTTCTAAATATCATAATAATTACGTGCATGAAATAATTAATAAATAATATTATTTAAAATAAGAATAAACGTAATTTCAATCATTTTAATAATTTAACAATTTATTAATTTTAAAATGATTTTTTATATTTCATTTTTTACATTTTGCAAAGTTTTTTTGCAAAATTTATTTATTTTAACCAAATGTGCAATATTTCCAATTTTTGTGACTAAAAACCTTTATACAGTAAAAGCTCGATATAACAAACCCTCAAGGAGTAAATATTTATGTCCGTTAAATCGAGTGTTCGTTATATCGAATGGATTTTAGCTTAATTTAATAGACGAACGGAATTCGCATTATGTACGTTATAACGAGATGTTTGTTAAATCGAGCTTTTACTGTAGCTAATTAATAAATGATGCATTTTTCCTTAATAACTGTTTTATTAAAAGAATTTCGTTTTCTAACACACCTTAAGCCTGCCAGAGCATGCTTTCGCTCGAGTTTGTACAAATTACATAAAGCACAAGCGTTATTATTTAAATAAAATTCTATAATATTTTTAAATAAAAATTCAATTTTAAACCTTCATTTATTGAAGATGTACTGCTAGTACTTAATTGGGGTCTCAATACGGTGTAAACCTCATTTTCCCATCTTTCCAAAGGTAGTATTTTATTGCCATTTATTGAAAGACAAATGTTTCCAAAAGTTATTCCACAAATATCACCAAAAACACGTTTCACATCAAAAGAAACAGTATTATCTGCTTGTATTATAAACTCAGATATTGTTAGTTTTTATATCTTGAACCTTAATTGTTTTCATTTTTAAACTATTTTTTAGTTAACTTTTTAATACAAATGCCAAAACCTTTTATAACAAATGCAGTAAAACTGATGAAATCCTTTAAATTCTAAGTATATGTCACTAACCTTCTATAGGAATGACTTTGTTTATATTAGCATTGGTGTAGATAAGGTTTAAATTCAATATTCAATGTTAATTAAATACATGTGTAAACTTGGATTTAAAGTTCAATGTCATTGAAATTTTATATGGAGTACACTATAAATATAATTTAAACACTAATGTAAATAAATATTATTATCACTACTGTTAGCAATAAGTGCTTCAAATTTAGATTTTGCTAACAAAGAAAGTTTTTAGATATATATTATTTAACGTTAAATTCATTATTTCAGATTTCTCATTAATTTTAAATACAAAGACATATTACTTTATATTAAATAGTCCTAACTTAGAATGTTATGTATTAAAATAGTGTATAATAATAATTTTAAATAAATTTTACAAAATTTTGATTTTTTAGAGCTCTACTCAAAAAGGTGATACAGTTTTCACAATTTGTTTGTATTTTAACTTATACAATAATAAGACTCATTAGGAAATATAATTAAAAAATTTTTGTAAGTTAAAATTGCAAATATTTATAAAATATACAAATGATATTGCTACAATAATTTTTACATTTAAATAAGATAATTTCAAGTTATATTTATTTATTTTATATTGTATAGATTATAAATATATTTGTATATACGTATAGCTATATATATTATATAACTCAATTATTAATCTTGTATCATAGAAATGGATGACATTATTAGATATTATCATGAATTGGATTATCAGCACATCGAAATTATTTATGCTCTTGCAAAAGATCATAACCTGTTTATTAGCAAATCAGTTTTACAGAAAAAATTGAAATTAATGCAGTTTAAAAAGATATAAAATTGAATCATCATTAGAGACAATTATAGAAATAATTATTGATGAACTTAAAGGCAGTGGACAGTTATTGGGCTATAAATCTATGTGGACGCGATTGAAGATCTCTCATGGTTTAAAAGTTAAAAGAGAAACAGTTGCGGAACTTCTTAAACAATTAGATCCTGAGGGAGTAGAGTTGAGAAAAAGGAAAAAATTCAAGAGACGAACATATAAAGTTCCAGGACCTAATCATATATGGCATTTAGATGGTTATGATAAGCTTAAACCATATGGTATACCAATTCATGGTTGCACTGATGGCTTCAGCAGGAAAGCATTATGGCTTAAAGTAATCAAAAATTCAATTATTTTTTATATAGAAATTTATAAAAAATTATATTTTTAAAATTAAAATTTTTAAAAATTTTTCAATATAATTAATCCCGTTATAGTTAAATAGTAAGGACCTGTCAAAGCCTTTACTACAGTGTGAGCCATCCTTTATGTCGCACCAAAAACTTTTAATAACTTTTAAATTACAAGAGATATTTAATTGAAATTTAGCACAATTTTAGCCTAATTATACAACTATTATAACAATTAATAGTCTCATAATAAAATTTTTTAATCATTACTCAATGATTAATAATACACAAAAATTCGGATAACCCCAAAACATTGGGTTTCTATTGTGAAAAATTATTACAAATTTTGTTTCACAAACTATCCTAATAAAGAATTTCAGAAACTATTCCAAAAGATTCTTGCCTTTGAGAAGGCACTTCTTTCTTCACAAATTCTCGCATAAATAATTTCTGAAATTCTTTATTAGGATAGTTTGTAATGATTTAAGAATTTTATTATGAGGCTATTAATTGTCGATAATTAAGCTAAAATTGTGCTAAATTTCAATTAAATATCTCTTGTAATTTAAAAGTTATTAAAAGTCTTTGGTGCGACATAAAGGATGGCTCACACTGTATAACTAGGTATTACTATAAACAAATACAAGTTAAAAAGTAAAATGTTATAAACATTTAGCCAATACTTCACTATATGCGGGTATTCACTATAATAGGTATAAACTGCATTTTAAAATATATAGAATACACATTTAATATATTTATAAAATTCAGAACTAATAGTTAAATTTTTTATGGACTAAAACTAAATAAGACTTTTTTACAAACTGAAATAGAAATTGGGAATAATTATATTAATTAACTATTAGATAATTACTAAATCATAAACAATCGTATTTATTTTATTATTTTTAATGCTTTTATGTTTTATTGAGTTAAAAAAGTTTTTAATATTTTTTGTTTCAAGTACACTAATAGAATATATTTTTATATTCATCATAATAATCACAGGCCTGCTACTCAAATAACAACCCCAAGGTTATTGCGAATTTTTATCTCAACTCATTAATTGAAAGAAAAATTATGCCAAAAATTATCAGGGCTGATCGTGGAACTGAAAATTCACTAATTAGTGGGATTCAGCCTTTTTTACGCCAAAATAATACAAACAGTCTTTCAGGAAATAAAAGTTTTATGTTTTGCAAAAGCACTTCAAATCAGAGAATTGAAAGATTTTGGTGTCAGGTTAGAAAAAGTTGTACTCAATTTTGGATGAATTTATTTAAAGATATGATTGACAATCAAATATTTGATAATACAAATCGAATTCACATTGATTGCTTGAGATACTGTTACTTGCATTTAATTCAGAGAGATTTAGACAAAATTTTAAATGAATGGAATAATCATCTAATCAGAAAGCAGAGAACTGAAGTTATTCATGATAAACCTGACATAATTTACAATCAACCTGCTCGATTTGGTGGCCATGAGTGTGGAATTCCAGCTGATATTGATATGATAAATAATGTTAAACAAGTTTATTGTGAAAATATGTTAATTCACTCAAATAGAGAATTTGATGAATTAGTTGCATTAATATTGCCTGATATTGAAAAAACGGAAAATCCTGAAGAAGCGGAAGCTCTCTTCAAAATTCTTATTGAAATTCTTAGTGAAAATAATTAATATTTTAATGGAATAAAAATTTTATGCTAATGTATACACTTATTAATCTATACCATAAAACTATCAATTCTTATTCACTTTTAAATATTATAAAAGTTTTTAATGTTCTGGCCGTAAATTGTTATAAATTTTTTATCAAACTTTATCCTAATTATATAATAATAAAATATAAAAATTTATAATTATTTCTTTAAGACGTGTTTACATTTATTTGAAAATGAGATTATTTTGTATTATTCTTATTTTCCTTATAATAAACAGCATTTTTTTATTGAATGTTATATGTTTATTTCATCTCTCAACTAATTATTAGCTTCAATCAGGGCGACCAGGTTTTGTCAAACTCATTCCTGGACAAATTATAAAATCAAAAGGGGACCAAAGCATAATTTTTTGTAAACTTTTATATTTAGTAAAACACAAAGGCGGGACCAAGCACTGTATTTTTGAAAATAACCCAAATCCTGGACAGTCCAGGCCATTCCTGAACACCTGGTCACCCTGTTCATAGGTTTTATCTTTTTATGCTCAATAGTAGACATACTTTATATTAAATGTATATTCACTATAAAGTATATGCATTTAGATTATGAATATTTTTAGTAAAATAAGAATCACTTTTAGTAAATTCTAATGAAAAATTGAAATGAATTTTTACAATAAGCTTAATACCAAAAATTAAGTTTAAAATAATAGTGTTTACAGGTCCTAACTCTTGAACATTATACGCAACAATGCCATTGCTTTGCTATTGCTTTGAGAAATGACTCTCAAAATGGTAGTTTGCAATTAAAGGGTTCAATTAAAATCTCAATATTTTTTAATAGGCATCACTTCAATTGATGTTATTGTTTGAATTGATTTGATTACAGGACTTGAAACCGAGTAATATTGCAGTTAACGAAGACTGTGGACTAAAAATACTTGACTTTGGTCTTGCGCGACAATCAGAGGCAGAAATGACTGGATATGTGGCCACCCGTTGGTACAGAGCACCAGAAATTATGCTTAATTGGATGCATTATAACCTAACAGGTCTGCTGTCACTATATTTTTACAGATAAGAAACTAAACTTACTTTCTATTAAATTCTAAAATTTCTTAAAAGTCTTTAAAAGAAAGCACATTTTTGATTGATTATTCAAATAAATTAATAATTTCTTTTTGGACTCGCATAAAATTTTTTATCTCGATTGTAATCCTATTTCTATTAATCGAAATTTTTTCATCTTTCAATTGGGATTCAATCTTAGTTTGAATATTGAATAAGATCACTATTTGAATATAGAGTACAATAGAAAATAGTTTTTTCAACTATCCGTACAGTATATTATAATTAATAAATAATATATATTTTTTTGTAATCGCTTTATAGTCGACATTTGGTCAGTGGGCTGTATTATGGCTGAATTGATTACTGAGCGCACTCTATTTCCTGGAACTGATCGTAATAAAAAAGTTCAATTCTTTGTTTACAACTCTTTCAATTCATGGCTTTGTTTCACTAATTTCTAGATATCGATCAATTACTTCGTATTATGACTTTGTGTGGAACACCTGATGACGAGTTCATGAAAAAAATATCGAGTGAAGAGGCGCGCAGTTATATCAGGACATTGCCTATAATAAGGAAAAAAAAATTTCGAGAAGTTTTCAAAGGAGCCAATCCTGACGGTGTGAAAACATTGATTTCAGTTATTAAAAGCTTATTCACTTATTTTAATCTAATTCTCAGCCATTGATCTCTTGGAAAAGATGCTCGAATTAGATGCTGACAAAAGGTATAAATGAAGTGAAACCTTTCCTCTATATCCTTATCTCTTTTGAAATTGTAATTGATTTCAGGCCAACAGCTGAGGTCGCTTTAGCGCATCCATATTTAGCACAATATTCGGATCCAACAGACGAACCAACAGCTGGTCAGTTAACTCATTATTTAGCGAAAAGTTTTCACAATTATTTTGTTTCACTTCACAATAGATCGTTATGACGAGTCTTTCGAAGACAAAGAGTTGGCTTTAATCGAGTGGAAAAGTAATTTCATTTTAATAGTTAAACTTTATTTGAGTTCAATTTTTATTTATCCTTTAACCACAATTGAGGATTAATTGTTTTGGTATTGTTTTTGACATCTAATGTCTCTATTTTTACGGGAATCACTTCATCATATGAAGTGATTAAAAGTACTGATAATTAGAACTTTTTTGAATTAATGCTAAACTTAGTGCCGGTAATAATACACACTATAAGTATCGGTAAAATATAACTCAAATTTAACCGTCAACTTATACTTAACAAAATTGTTTACAACTTTTATAACCTTTTACAGGATTAGTTTACGACGAACTGATCACTTTTACACCACTCGCTTAAATCATCGCTAAAAGTCGGGATTATCCTCAATTGTGCCACAAATTATTTCATTTAACCCAATGCAATTTAAATTCAATGCAAACTATTTATGCAATTGAATTGATATTAAATTTTTAGTTTTGTTTATTTTGAAGAGTTTAAAAACTATTATATTATTATATTATCCTTACTTCGGTTTTGAGTTTCAATTTAGTAGAAGTTTGTTTTTTGTAAATTTATTATATATTGTTATATTACGACTAATGTAGGTATTGTTCACAAAGAAGTGGTTATGTTTGATATAAATCACGTTAAATGGAGACTAATAGCTGCTGGTCTTTCATATCGCGCTCAATATTTACAATCATTACAAAGAATAAAACAAATGAATGTATAAATTGTATGATTAGAAAAATCAATAAAATTTGTTGCTATTATAAAAAAATTAATGTCATTCGGTTTCACATTTAGGTTTCAGTGTAAATATTAAAGTGTTTTCATATAATTAATAATTTGAAGTCTAAAGGGTTTTATTAAAGAACTTCAATACTGTACAATACATAAAAAGTTTTTCATTAATAAAACCTTCAGAGGAGGGACTAAAACAGCAGCAAAATAAGGATAAAATTGTTCATAAAGGGACACAAACGGAAATTAAAGTATAATTTTTACTACAATACTATTTTTCTGAATACAATTTATTGAGTTTTAATAACGCGAAAGAATTTTAATGATTTTGAATTTTTCTATAATAGTTTCCGAAAATTAGTTTTATAAATAGGCAGAGAGTCTATTAAGAATAGACCCTTAAGTTAGAAAATTAAGATTTTCCACTTAAATAGAAACGAGTGCCGAATAAGATGTTTGCTGTCTTCTCAAACAATTTATTAAAGTTTTAATTTTTCACTAAAGAGTTTACAACTTTTCAAAAGCAAAATCATACAAAATTTATGATAAAACTAGTTTTTATACAATAAAATAGTAACTTAAACGGGATATTAGTTAATATAGGGCTTAACTTCAAAGTGGGAAAAATAGGTGCTTTCAAAATGTTTTTTCTTATAATTATAGACTAATTGTGTTTCATGAGTGATGACGTCTATTTGCAAACAACATTTTTTAAAATAATTGTTTATAATTTAAATAATATGAGAATTAATAGAATTTTATTTCCTAAAAAAATACATATGAAAGACAATACCATAGAAATTGGTTTTGTTTAGACAGTTATGAAATAATTAATCAGATTCTGAATCAGAGCTTTCCTCAGGAGGAAAGTCTGTATTTCTATTTTGATTGAAATTATTAGACTTTTCCATTTGATTAATGAACTCATTCTGAGTTTTGACCACATCTGCAGAATCGGTGCAGAGACAGTACTTATCAAAGAGGTCTTCATTTAACGTAATGAAAGTGAGACCCCATTTGAATTTACTTAAATAGATTTGAGCCAAATCTGCAAACCCTGTGATCTGAAGCGTAGAAGCGATGGCTTCAACACATGACAGTTTGCAGGGAAGGCCGTAATTGACGGGATTGGCGGCCATCAGAAAAGGCAAAAGTCTTAAGTGGTTTCCTTTCATCTTATGAAACGGCGTTTCGTCCAATTTATTCCACGAACAGTCGACAACCGCAACCCCTGACCTCTCAACTATTGACTTGTCTTCAGGCGAAACACATTTGGTTGCGATTGGACTCAAAATAATTCCGTTAAACCTTTGGCCTAATCTCAAAACACCACACATTCCAAGACGTGATAACTTTCTTCCCGTACATCGCTTTGGATTGCATTGTTTTAAGTCCCACATCGAAACCACTATTGCAGTCTTGTCTTCACTTCCTCTTTGTTCCGCTTCTCCTTCACTTTCATCTTCTGATTGTTCACTAATTTGTGACTCTTTTTCATGTTTTTCATCGATTTGTTTATTACTAAAAACTATTTCGCTTTCATTCGTTTCATCAAAAGTTTCAAATTTATTACAATTATGTCTTTTATGTCTTTTTTGATTAAATTTTCTATTTTTACTCATTGTTTGAAACTTTTATTAAGAAATAAAATATAACTAAATGTAAGAAAAAAGTATTTTTAAATTAATTCAAAGAAATTTAATTTAAAGCAAATGTAAACAAAATGTGAGCACAGATGACATCATCACAAACACAAGTTTTCATTCGATGAACAGCTGTTTCGAGAACACACATAAATGATGTCTCACATAAAACAGAGAACAAATACTCTGAAAGCTTACAAAACATGACTTTTCACAGAAAATAAATTTACGTTTTGCCTGTTTTCGAAGCTTTAATGTCGTATCAAAAATAATAATAATAATAATATTATAATTAATAGCATTTAATTTATATTTCATTTCATACTCACTTAAAATAATTTATAATTTTTTAAGTGGTTTTATTCGATCATAACTTTTAATATTTAATAAATAAAGTGATAATAAATTAATTGAAAGCTAATGTTTAGTTAATGACAAACATTTGGCGTAAATTAGTTTCCAATTAAAACCAAATAAAAGCAAATAATTAATAGTTTGATATAAAATATTATTATCAATAGATTTGAGTGATATTTATATAAAAGTAAAATATTAATCAAAACTCAAAACTTAGACCCAAAACATCCAAAACATGACAATACTTCCGAAGAAGAAACAAAATAATAGCAAAAACACCAATGAAGACAAAGTAGAGAACGAAAGGAGTGAGAGATATGGCGCTTATGGCCATCACAGCCATAGCAGAGGTCATTCGCCTACAAACAGGTGGAATAGAAGTGAAGACAAGAGAAGTGCCAACGATTCTGACAATCAGATAGACGTCAACTGCGGTCCAACGCATTCAAAGCGAAGGCATAGACAGGAAAACATTCGAAGTCTTAGAAAAAACAAATCTGTTTCTAATGTCGTCAATAATGAGGTTGTGGTCGACGTCGACAATGAGAGCGATGGCGCCAAATGTGCGGACAATAGCGATGTTGAGGTCGCCAATAGTAAGGGCAGTAGAAGTGAGTCTCCGTCCGGTTATAACAGCGGTGATGAGTACGAAAAACCGCCTGAAATGTGGTCTAAAGAGGAATGGGATGAAAAGGAGAAACATTTCGATAAAAAGCTCAGAAAAAAAGGTTTGATTATTAAAAAGATGGGCGAAGACGGCGCCTGTCTTTTCAGAGCTGTCGGTGAGTCACAGGCTTTGATTGGATTAAAACTGTTATTAATTAGAAATTTAATTGTTTTGATTAAATAGCGGATCAAATATACGGCGATCAAGACATGCACGCGTCCGTTCGAAAGCTATGCATGGATTATATGGTGAGTTCACTCTATTGCACGTCTGCTCTCAAACTCAAAACTCTTTTTCTTTATTTAAGGCCAAAAATGCAGATTATTTTTCTCAATATGTGACCGAAGACTTTGAGGCATACGTACAACGAAAAAGATGTGATCACATCCACGGAAATCATATTGAAATGCAGGCAATGAGCGAAATATTCAATCGTCCGATTGAAGTATTCCATTATAGCAGTGAACCTATTAATATATTTCAAGGATGCCATCAAACTGATAACGAACCCATTCGACTGAGTTATCACAGAAACATTCACTACAACTCAATAGTAGATCCATATAAAGCCACAATTGGTGTTGGTTTGGGTTTACCGGCTCTCAAGCCTGGACTCGCGGAAAAGACTTTAATGGAAAAAGCAATTCATATCTCAGAACAGCAGCAATTAGAACAGGCTATGCTTGAAGACAAGTTGAGGGCCACTGACTGGGAGGCAACTAATGAAGCCATTGAGGAACAAATCGCCAGAGAATCGTATGTCGAATGGCTCAGAGAGAGTGAAATGCGTTCCCATAAAATCAAAAAGTCCGCGAGCGCTACTTCTACTGCAGCTGCTAATGAAGGCTCGAGTAAGAGCTCTCACGGAAATAAAAGTCCCAATTGTGTGAGTCCGCGATCGAGTCCTAAGGCTTGCAGTAGTGGTACAAATGATAAAAATTCAGTGAAAGCGGATTTCTCTTTGATCGAAACGGCGTCGTTCATGCATCAGTTGCCCCCTTCTGTGTTCGGTCAGTCTATTTCATTCTAATTATTATATGTTATACGTGTTATACCAATATGTTATATATGCTAATTATTAATTAAGAGCATAGGCTCAAAAACCTTAGAGCCAGAGCACGACTTAAAGTCCTCAGAACATGATC
>JAQGAM010000371.1:0-13540 GCA_034697665.1 Nanhermannia comitalis
GTAGTACCAGATGAAGAGTCGGCTCGTTTTTGATGTAATCAGAGAGAGTGCGCCCGTCCTCGAGCTGTTTGCCTGAAGATCAGTCTCTGTCGGTCTGAATCTTCGCCTTCACGTTCTCGATGGTGTCGGACGGCTCGACCTCAAGGGTTATGGTCTTTCCGGTCAATGTCTTCACGAATATCTGCATTTTGTTTGTCTTAATCACAATTGAATACAATTAGAGATAATTAGCGAAATGCTATCAAATAATGAATCGCTTAACGAAAGCTTCAGTTATAATGTGTTTAATACGTATTGAACTCACAATTTGTTAATTTTAATATAAATTCAATGATTTGAACGTAATTTAACTTTTTATGGTTTAAATGACAATAATTGATGCGAAACAGCACTCACTGCAAGACATGCGCACTCTTTTCAATACCGTTTCGTATTTTAGTCACATTTTTGAAATGTTTTATTCGATAATCACTTAAAATAAAGAGAAATAATATTTTAGTTAAAAGTAAAACAGAACTCAAACCGAAAATGTGTTCATTAGATATGTTTCCATCGCCTCAACTGTCAGGACATCGATCTCTCAGAGAATTAAATAACAAATTAGACGAAGGAATTAATGATTGTCTTATTATTGATGAGGTTTTTGTCACATTTTTGTTGACATAATATTTCAAATAATTGTAATGTTTTTTAATCGAATCTCAATTTTAGGGCAGAATTTATCCGACAATTGAAGTGAAGAACGAAAACATAATGAAGCCTTCGATTAGTGATGAAAGCGTTGGGAATGTGTTCATTGAGAAAGACATCAGTGTTTGGAAAAGAGCTGTTCATTGCTTTCGACACAAGAGCTTTATGTCTGCGCTTCTGTTGATTCGCGATTACGAAGACGTCCAACAAATCGATAATAATTTATGGCTTAAAATAGTTCAGAAATTGTCCGCAACTTTAATATATTTATGGAATTTATTGCTTTCTATTTATGTCTATTTATATCCGTTTGCTTTGGTATTAATACATATTAACTATAAATAAGTGATTTATTTATTTTCAATATTAAAAAATGTTTTGTATTTTTGTTGAAATATAGAAATCAAACGATGAATTGTGTACTGAAATGAGTAAATCTCTTGATTGGAGAAATGGATTGATTCGAGCGTTTGAATGGCACCCGAATAGTCACAAATGTGCCGTTTGTCTCATCAATGACTGTGTTTACATCCATTCGGCCAACACTTCATTGGTTGTACTGTTAAAGCATTCGCTTCAGACCAAAGTGACGGCTCTTTCTTGGCGTCCAAACCGTGAGGACGTGTTAGGCGTTTCGTGTGAGTCAACGATACTTATCTGGACAATTGATCCAAACTCTAAACTACTTCGTCCGCCCAATGATTGCATTCGTATTATTAAGACTTCAATAACAAGTCCAACCACTTCATTAAGTTTTGATATGAATGGAGAATATTTAGTGACGTGTAGTCCACAGTCATCTAAACTAACTCTCATTCGAATGGATTCAAATCCTGAAGAGATTAAAACTATTCGTCGATTTGGCACTTGTTTTACAAAACTCTTTTGGTCTTCAGACAAAACTCGATTACTCGCGACCACGACTTCGAAGTATGTCAGAGTCTTCGAGAACAAGGGCTGGTCTTCTAATAAATGGGGAAAAGAATTCACTGGAATTTGTCAGACGGCCTGCTGGAGTCGACCCAATGGTCGCATATTATTGGTTGCGCCGCAAAATTGTATGACAGTCTTTGCCATACCTTTCTATGACAGCTCACAACCTAATGATGTCGGAGGAGCTCATAATTGCTTTGAAGTCTTAGATGTTTCTGAACACGAATTTCCAAATGGTATAAAAGTCGGCGGAAGTATTCATGACATGGTTTGGGATAAATATAGTGAAAGACTCGCCATTTCTTTCAAAGGTTGGGTTTATCATAATTTGTCTTAAATTTACCTAAAAATGTGATTCTTTTTTGTCGAACAGATAATTCAGAATATATTGCTTTATATAAAACAACAATTAGACCAAACCTAGAGATCAGTCCAATTGGTTTTATTCACGGCCTAATCGGTGAAATACCACTTATTATTTCATTTCACGATCATTTCAAAAATGGTTCGCTATTAACTGTTTGTTGGAATAGTGGTGTTGTGTCTTATATTCCATTACAATTTGACGCAAAGTCAACGAAGTCGTCGTACACATCCGGTACTCCCAGGTCTTTAACTTCTTTCTGTTCTTCTCCTCAATCAAATATTTTACACAATTCAACGCCAGTTAAAGGTTCGTCTTTGAAAAGGCCGTCAATGAACACATCTTCATTTCATTTCACTCCAAACGATTCTATTCTATCTCCAAGACGTCCGCTGTTATTCACTACTTTAGCAAAACTTAATTTAAGTGATGATATTCTAGTGGAATAACAATACCACTCAAATTAACTTTTATTTTAATTCTTTATTTTATTTCTCTCTAAAATTCTATTTTCAAATGTAATGATTTTATTGATTAAAATATGTTTCTCTTTTATATAAATAAAATTGGTTTTATTCTAACAATTATTCTGTTTTATATCTCGAGTTTCCTCTCAATATGAATATATGGAAAGCTCTTGCAATTATCGCTCCTGTAAGAGATCCGATCCAATAAACGGCTAAATGTTGAAAAAGTGTGTTTCCTTCACAGCCTAAAGTTAAAGCTGAAGCCATTATAGGATTGAAGTAACCGCCCGTTGTATTAAAAGCTTTGATTAGAAACCAAAAAATATCAGTTATTTATAAATAATAAAGAGATTCTTTAACACAATACCCGCTAAGACTAGAAGGACTGTAATCAAAGAGTTGATAGAAGTCGAAACATTTTGATTCCAATGAACGGATTCTAATGCTATAATACGACTGATGAATGTAATGATTGCTTCAACAGTCATACCGTATAGAACTGAAACTTGAAGTGATGCATGACATTGACTGGTGTGAAGCGCGAGGTGTTCAGGAACTAAATGCCAACACCAAACACAGTTTGTGTATCTTTTTGTGGGAAAACACAATTATATTCTGCAACTTAGCCTTCTTGGAGATCAAAATTCTTACTTTGCTGTCGCAATTGCTCCTAACAATTGTCCCAATAGTTTTTGGATGGTTTCACTTGAAGTAAATGGTTGTCCAGTGAGTACACAGTCTTCAATTGGTCCACAAGGACACGCTTCTGCGTCTTCGAAGGCTTGTGTCCACCAAATACATAATGATAGTAATGCTAATCCATAGCCGATATTTCCGTGTAATTCCCAAACAACTCCTAATAATAGTTATTCATTCATTTGACAGTTTAATAGTCATTTATATATATGTTTGAATTTATAATTCGAAGGTTACCTAATTCTGCACAATCACTGCATAATTCAAGAGTTGATACGAATTCTGTAACCAAATATCTATACGAAAGCGGTGTTATAGCAAACGAAACAGTTCGCAATACTTTGAATAGTAAGCAATTAATCAAAAGTACAAAATAGGGAACAGCAAAACCCGGAATTAACAAAAAATTCATTAGCACTGAATATTCTGATGTTCACTTATATCTTCAAGTCTTTAAATATAAGCGATAAGGAAATTGTCCTAAAGGTTAAACTGAAGTTATTTTTAACACCAAAGTCATTTGTGGCAAAACGCCAGAGATATCTGCACTAAAACAAAATTAATTAATTAATAACTTATTTAATTATGTATTAACTTTCTATTATTTTTTATGCACTTTCATTATTATCTTGTTTTTTATAGATATTATATCTGTAGATAATCCAAGTCATTGCCAGAGAAAGTTTGATTTATTGAAATATGAACTTAGCTTTTTATATGTGATATTCAAAATTTTATTAATTTTTAAATATTATATGCTATTCAAACAATAATAAAAAAAATCTATAAATTAATGTTTTTATGAGTATTAAAACGATTAAAACGAATATTATAATTCTCTTAATAGAGTTAAGACATCGCACATTTGTAACATTTTTGTTGATTCAAAATAATATTGATTACAATACATAACAATTGATTTAAAGCAAACTTTTTTGAACTTAAACTAACTTTTTTGAAAAAAGAAATTCATTTTTATATTGATTTGAACAACAAAATAAAGTGATTTATAATTATGTATTCAATATTTAGGGTCCTAAGTCATTAATGATCTCAATTAGGTTAGTTTTACAAATTTCCGACTTTCATATGATTTTGTATTTAAAAAATATTAATATTCAGTGAAACAAAAAAAAGTCAAACTATAATTGTTTTGATTGATATAAAAAATGTTTGCACTTTGATTTTGAAGACAAAACATTTAAAGTCTTAATCATAAATGATTTGAGTTTTAGAGTATTTCAAAGAGAGCATAACTAATTAGATCCGCCTCTTCTACCAAACAAACTCGAACGCTGACGATTTGCGAATAATGGTCGCAATTGTCGTCCTCTACTTCTTTCAGTAGAGCTTACTGTAGTCGATGAAGAATCAGGAGTGTCTTCACTACTCGACGGCTGGTTTGCTGATTCAGGTGAACTCGACACTGAAGAATCAGGTGCAGGACTGGCAGATACTTCAGAACTAGTTGTTACCGAACCGTTAGTATCACTCGGAGAGGCTGAAGACGGAGATTGAGAACTAGTTTCATCATTAGTTTCTGCCTGATTTCGATTTTTCAAAAATGGAAGTCTTCCTCGCAATTGTGGTCTGTTTCTGCTTCCTACCAATGGTCCGCCTGGTCTTCGAGCAGCTATCGATGGTCTGGAAGGTGGAACACTTGTAGTAGTTGTAGTTGTTGTAGTCGATCGACCGATTGAAGGCGATCGCGCACCCGCTCCACCAAACCTTCTACTTCCTGATCCGCCAAATCTTCTCGAAGAAGATCCTGTAGTTGTCAAAGTTTCTGTGGATGATTGTGGAGAAGATGTAGTCGTAGATGTGCTGACTGCCTGATTTGCTTGTTCCTCATCTTCAGATGCAGTGCCCGGACGTTTTCTAAATCTTCCCGGTTTTCGGAAAGAAGAACCACCCGTAGGTCTCGAAGCTCTGGCTCGTATTGTTGTAGAGCTGGGAGTTGTGGATGTAGTAGTTGTAGAGCGGGCTCTATTTAAGAAATTTGATCGATTAAAAGAACTGGTTCTTCTATTACCAAATCGTGATCTTTTTGGTGCTTCTGTTACTTCCTCTTCTGTAGTTGTGGGAGGAGCTGGTGTTGTCGTTGTGGTAGTTGTAGTTGTGGTGGTTGACGTTGTTGTTGTTGTTGTGGTTGGAATGGAAGCAGTGGTCGTCTGTAATGTAGTCGCGATTGAAAATGATTCAAAAGCATTGGCCGGTCTTCCCAATGAGTCTAATTGTTCTTTAGGGAAATTCAACTGATTATCAACCGGTGGTTTCGGAGGTGGAAAGTCGTCGGGCGCGAAAGTAACGCGCGGCTGATTTATAGTACTCGGGGGCACAAAAATGCTAACCGGAGGCTCTTCTGTGGACGCTTGTGGTATATGTCTAAACGCTTGTCCTGGAAATTGGGGCTGAAATGAGCTTTGCTGACGACCAGAACTGCCAATACTATTACCATTACCCGTATTACTACTGCTCGAAACACTACTAGAACTACTACTGGAACTGCTACTACTGCTGGAACTGCTACTACTTGAAGGCCCATTACTTCCTTGTCTGAAATTATCAAATGAAGAAGTTCTCGAACCAACACTTGAACCATATCTGAACACATTAGAAACCGGTGCGTTGTTCTGATTTTCAGATACAGGAACTGCGACACTAGCAGTAGAACTTTGGCTATCAGTTGTTGGCTGAGTGACTGCTTGTGCCACTTCTCTATGGCTTTGAAAAGAAGGGAAATGTTGTGGCGGCTGATGCTGTACTGTAGATGCAATTGGTGCCGGAGTGACTAAAAATTGTGGCGTAGAAAGTGTCGGACGATTTCGCGTATCAGGCCTTGGATCTAAACGAGCAAAGGGCTGTTCATTATTGACTGGTAACGGCTTATTCCTGTTGTTATCATTAGAGTCAACATTCTTAATGATGACTCTCCCGGGTTTATCTCGACCTGAATTTCCAGCTTGATCGAACTGCTCAAGAGATGGTATGTCTTCAAGATTTGAATCATCCGATGCTTTTTTGGTCGCATTATTTTTGTCGTCATCATAATAATAGTAATAATATATCACAACATCATCTTTTTGTGGCTTATTGTCTGGGGAAGAGTTCGACAAAGTAGAAGACGCTGCTACTGATGAAGCAGAAGATACCGGTGAGGCTACAGATGGAGCTGAACCCGACTGACGACTTGCTTGAAATGGCGTTTCTCTGCTCAGATCTGAGTCACGAGTTGGCGATCTTTGAAATACATTCTGAGGCGACGAAACTGATTGTGGCAAAAACCGACTCTGTCGCTGATCTCTGTCATCAGGCGAAGAAAATACGGAAGAAGATAATGGCGCTGATTGTGGCTGAGGATTGATTTGCAAACTCTGTTTTTGTCTATTGCTAACCGAAGGCGGAACTATTGTTGGCGGCGGATTCCATGACACGCTCTGATGAGATGCTGATCCGGTGCCGCTCAGGACTGAGATGACTTGTGGCTGTCGTGGCAATAGCGCTGAGTCAATCGGAGGACTTGCAAACGGCTGACTCGATGGAAATTGTGGAAAACGTCTTATTGTATTGAAACCCTGATTACTATTTCCATCTGAGGCTGTGTTCAAATTTGAAAATTGGTGTCGAAAAGCTGTCGAAGCATCCGGTTGTGGTGGAAACTAATTTTGACATATTTCAGATTTTTATTTATTCATTCTGAGGAATATTCTATTTTGACGAATATTCTTATCAGTTTGTCGTTTGCAGAAAGGGCTAACTCTCTAAGCACTCAAATGAGTTAAACAGTCAAAGTATTTATAACTCAGTCACTATTGAAATGATTACATTCTTTATTTAAATTTCTGTTAATTTTTATTAAAACTCTTTTTGAATTGAATTAAATTTATAGATAGAGCACTAGTTAAGCCATTTATTAAAATGAAATCCAAAAGAAGGTTAACTCTTTCTGCATGAGACTCATTCTTATGTAGAATAAACTTACAAATGAATTAGTATTTGAGAGATTTGATTGAAAGTGGAAATTATCGCGAGATATTTGTCTTCGTATACGTCTATGCTCTGATACTTGTGAAGAATATGCAAATAATATTTGCAGCGAAACAAATATTACTATTAACCTGTTATAAATGGAAATGAATTATAATATATATTTTTAAAGTTAATCATGCATTTCATGCTCATTGGTTTACATGTGATTCTCTGTTAATTGATTTCACAGCAGTTATGAGTCTACTTAAGACAATTGTCAAAAAAAACTAAACAATAACTTGGTATACATTGTGTTTCTCTGACAAAAAACTAAAGACAATATAAAACAATTGCTTGTGTTGCGAAAACTTTAAGTCTTCTTCCGTTATATTCAAGTAATACACGTAAACTTTGAGCTAACTTTGAGCTGACTTTGAATACAGGCAAAGGTTTCAAATGTCGAACTCATAATACGTGATACTGTATTAACAATTGAATAGTCAACTTGTTTAACCTGATTCGTGAATAGCACACTTCATTGAATCAAACAGACTTCTAGCAGACTCAAAAAGTAATAAATTGTTTAAATAATTTGAACGACTATCAAATTGACCAATTTTTCAATTGCAATTCCTGAATATGGGTTATTAAATAAGAATTATAATTATTCCAAATTTAATTTCTAATGCGTTTACTTTCTTCTGCTGATAATCTGTAATTTTGATTTAATTATAATATGACTCGAAATATTCATTCATGTGTACTATTGAAACAAATTACTAATATTCTGAATGAATTATTGAAAAAAAAACTATTAGAAAAACTCAATGCATGTTAGAACTGATACAATACTCAGTGAAAAATATCAAATGTCTTTGACTCCACTTTTCCTGATTTTAATTTTAAAGTTTAATTTTTTTTTTCAAATAAAAAGTTTCTGCAAAATAAACTTAAGTCAGGATAATGTTTGATATGATATGAATTTAATATAAATTTTCAAATATTTCCTGATTTTCTATCATTAATAGTGAAATTGTAGTACTCGTGCTATAAAATAGTTACAAAATAAACAGAAAGTTTCCGATACTTTTTTAATCATTTTAAGAATGAGGACATAGCATATAAGAACATACAACATAGGGTACTGTAAAAGGGCTTATCTAAATTCAGTTCAAAAGATTAATGGATAAACTTTACATAAAATTAGATTAAATGCTATTTAATTCTTCTCATATTTGTTCACAAGTATTGTTCAAAGGCTTAAATGTTAATTAAAATTAATCAAAACAGTAATACAAAGCGCTTTAACTATTGAGATGAGGTGAGCCCTGTTTTTTGGTGTTATACAAAAGTACGCTTTAGAATGTGGTGATACAAACTTGTGATACTAGCTATACATCGAGAATTTCTAAGTGATTTTCTTGACTCGGCCTAAATTAATATTTAATATTAAAATCTCCTCATTCGTGAGTATTTTTAGAGACTATTATTGCATTATTATTCTATTCAACGAAATGAGATAAACGTATTGAAGGTCTTGAACTGATTCTTTTGAAATAATACCTGTAGTCCTTTTCAATATCATTAACTATGCGAATAAATTAAATTAATATCTATTTATTTCATTCTTGAATTCAAGGTTAGTCTTAGCTCTAGAGAAATATTATTCAATAAATTCCAATCATAGGAAGTTAACTTTTTTTCATCTTATTGTGAAGTCAGCTATTTTTCAATGAAGTCAGATATGCTTCGATTGTTTCTATAAATTATCTAACTTTCAAAGTTATTCCCTTAATAACTAGGTATTATTTATCAGTAACTCAAAAATCGACGACTTTTCAGATACAAACTTTTACGTATAGCTATAATTTAAAGCTATAAAAGCTATATAATTAAAATACAGTATAGAAATACTTTAGAAAATTTTCGAACTAAGTCAGCAGTTTATCAAAATTCTGAACCCATATCATTGATTATTTTTAAATTTACATTTATTGAGTCAGATATAAAAATAAATTTCGAATTTTTAAGTTTTTCTTGTTTGAAAAATTCATATGTTTGAGAATGAAATTTATAAATCTGTTCAGTTGGCTAAAGACATATGCTTTACAATAAAGTCTATATCTTAATAAAGTCACCGATTTTTGAGTTACCAATAGTACAGTATTACAAGTTGTATAATTCACTTTTTTGAATGTTTATACAGTACATGAGCACATACACTATAATCTTACCGCTAGACTGACCCAATCTCATGTAACTCATGCTTTTAATTACCGGTGAATGTCTTTGCATAATAATTATGATTTTTTGAGAGCATCAACAGTTTGGCAAATCTTGATTAAGTAAATAAGGAAGACTATGAGATATTAAACCGTATGCTATTCACTACTCAAATAAAAATAAAACTTTTTAACTTTTGCGTTACTTATAATTTAGCTCCAGAACATCCTGTTATCATTTTAAACAAGACTGGAATTTAACTTCATTTAAAGTTACATTTATTTACTGAAAACAAACTGAATTTGTGCTATAATTCTATTTTTTTAGATTTATGGAAAGTTAATAATCAAGTTTGGTTAGAATGTCAAAACTCAATTACTAGATATATGAGTTATTTTTAAATCTAATATCTATGACAATGACAATGTCAATGAAAGCATCGTTTTGTCTAATAAAAGCATTTGTCTATAAATCTTCAATATCAGAGACTTCATAATTACAGGAAATTCCATAGTCTTAGGTTTGTTTAATCAGATGACTTGAAATTTTAGAAAAAATGAAGCTCAACACTCAATCTAATGATTCGGATGATCTCATTTATTTGACATTATTGTCAAGTATTTGTAATAAATGAGAGAATAAGCTCCAAATTCTTGAACAATATTCAAAATTCTACCGTAGTTACTATTAGAATAAGTAAACTCATTAAGTACATTCTCAAATTAATTCATTGATCTTCATTTGGAGTGAGACTTAACATAATAGCCTCATTAAAAATATAAACGAGTTCATTTTTGTATCATTTGATCTTAAAATTAAGCTTTTAATTCCTTAAGAAAATTGATTTCCTCCTTTTACCTGATCTTCATATTGATATAATTTTCTTTAATGGTTGCTTTAAATAAATCCACTTTATAATGGCTTAACAGAGTATTTTGATAAAGTTCATTATCACAAAAGTTAATATTCCAGATGTACGGCTAAGTTGAAGAACAAAAAACTTTAAAAATAAAGTTTTACAAAACACAACTACATAACTGATTCTTGAGAACGATAACGAACAAAAGTCAAATTGTAGCACTTGAAGGACAGATAGTTTTTAAAAATGCTTTTATTTCTGTGTAATTGGTTTTTATTAACTTTTCGAGTCGATACATAATCCGACTGCAAACTACTTTTAAATGACCGCTCGCAGGTTTCAAGCTTTAAATACAGGGCGTTTTGTAATGGCCTCATTTCTTTAAAGTCACCCTCCTTTTAGTCAGTGTTGGTGGATATACTTGAAAAGTCATGCATCATAAGAGAAATACCAACACCAAAATTTTTTATTATTTATCATTGTTTTGTTTTTTTAATTATTGAAATGTTGGGATATAAAAAATTTTGAATTATTTCCATATTTTATATTTTCTATATTTTATGATAAGTCACTTATTTAATGAGGAAAAGTTTGTTCAAAATGTTTTTAATCTGCATTTTTGACTTATTAACAGTTATCTGATATCTTAAAAAGTCAAACAAAAACAACTAAAGTTTTTTTCTTAGAGATAAAACAAAAGTTCAATCAGAAGTTACAAAAAGGAAACCATACAAAACTCAATACTTAACAGATAGATATTGTTTATTACAAGCGATTGTATAGAGCTTTGTATTGACAGCTATTAATTCTGTCTCTAAAGTGATGATTGCTTATAAAAATTCATTTCTCATTTGTCAATAATGATGTCTCTCTCCCTCTCCCTCTCTCATGATGTCTCTCTCCCTCTCCCTCTCTCTCCCATTTTCCCGGTGACACCGTTTTCGTGCGTTCACACGTTAAAAAGGTTTGAACTAATCAACACTTTGGTGGTGTAGAAAACTTACAAACCATCAGAAACTATCCCCAGGAAGTAAGAAAACTTTGTGCGAAATTAAAAACTAATTTAAGATCGCTTTAATTGATATCATAGTATTGTTCAAATACCTGTAAATCTGCTGTAATGTGTTCGAGAAAAATATGTGTTAGGACTTATCACGACTACGATTATGTGTTTTCAAAATTGTTTATGAATTTATTCTCTGTTCTCAACCTAAAAAACTATTCTCTTAATGCTTTAAATCTGCACCAGAGGAATACAAATTAACTAAAACTTTGAACTTCAATCATTAACCTTTTAATAACCTCTAAATAGAAGTCATATTTTAAGATAAATATCTCCATTTTTACTGAACCTCTTCACTAAATCCTATTAGAAAGCTATCATATCATTACATTCAATTTAATTTTAAATAAATAAACTCATTTTTTATGCATTTTTGATCTGTTTCCAAAATTAGTTAAAACTCCTATTCACGAGTGATCCTGAAATTCACTGAAATAATTATATCGATATTGAAAAATATTCGTTCAATTCCTGGAATTTATTTCCATATTTTTATCATTAAATACCTATTAAATAATTATTGTATATTTGATATCATATTCTATACATTACATATGAATTTGCGTAAAATTAATTTTTTATTATAAAGAGTACTCAAAATCTCTGACTTTATGCTGTAATATGTTTTTATAATTTTAATTTAAATAAAAGAAAAGATGTGTTCTCAACCTGTGATTGAATTCGTGAAATATGAATAATTGAGAAAATTTTTACTCTAGTAATGCTTTTTTTAAAAATTTAATTACTCGAGTTTTCAAAATATTGTTTCTGTTTAATGTAATTTTATGGCAATTATTGTCTCCAATGCACAGTGGCGAAGCTAGCATAGGGGCAGAGGGGGTATATGCCTCCTCACTCAAAAATATCTGGCTTCGCCACTGCCAATGCATTTACATTTGAAGCATAAAAAAGTACACTTGATGGTGCTTTGGCTATGGGCTGAGTTGTCCGTTCGATCTCAGACAGGAACCCAGCTCCAAAGCCAATTGTGAAGTTTTAAACCTAGAATTGTTCTTAGCATTCTTTAGGGGTCGACAGCTCTTAATTGAGGTGTTTAAGGATCTTCAAGGAAGAAAAGAATAGTATGTTATGTTATTTTTTGGTTTATGATTATAATTAAAGTTATTTTAAAAATTTGATCTAATGTTTGATTACACATTGGTGTGAAACTAAACTCGAATTATTATAATAATAATCAAGTCTTTTGATTAGCTCTTTGATAAAGTTAAAGACTTTTAATCGAATTGTTCGATAATTAGCTCTCTTTTGAAACAATTAAGTAATTAATTCTCGGAAACAATTTGAAAATCATTTCCATAAATCTAAACTTAGACTATATATAAATATTATTAATAAAAATTCCGTTTAATATTCAGTAGAATAATAATTAAGTACAAAGTTTTTATAATTAAGGTCCAGACTTTCGGGATTAAAAATATGTTAGAGATTCGAAGGAATATACCGTACGTTTTTAGGATTTTTATATTAATCTAAATCTCTTATATGTGAATAAAATTTTCTTAAATTCAACGATACTTTCACTAAAACTTCTGTTTTATTGCGAAAAAGTTAATTAGTCTAATGTTCACACTTACCGAAGCTGTATATTCTGTATTTCTAATGTTCACTTTCGGTCCCACTCAACTCCAGTATTGGTCACTCGCAAAAAAGAGATACCGCCTGTAATCTCTACCTTATATTTAACATTAATATTCAGCAATTAACTCATGAAAATAATCTTGTATTACAAATTAGTTTTAATAAATGTAATGATTAAAAGCTCTTATTTCAATCTGATTTCAATGTCAAATACATTCAATAATAATTTCTTTTGTGAAATAAGTTCCGGTTATAAATCTTTTTAGTACAGTCACGACTTGATTGACTTTTAATCTCGTTTTGAGTCCAAATCAAACATTATATCTAACGACTTATAATCAAAAGTATAGAGAATAGTCTTAGAAAATAATAATTATTATTAAAAACGACAAATCAAATATAAAATCTTATAGTCAGAGATTTAAGGATACAAACCTATTGCACAAACACATTGCAATAGATTCGATTTTACTAAAAAAGATGCCATTAAATTACATCTCAAAGCTTGTAATTTGAACAGATTAAGGTCAAACTGTTTTCAATTCAAAACTAGTAACGGGTAAAAATTGCTACAAATCAACATTTAGTATAAAAATGAATGTTATAAATAAAAGGATAAATTAAACTTATTAAAAAGTAAAAATTAAAATGTAATAGGATTAAGCAATAAATTTATT
>JAQGAM010000372.1:0-13504 GCA_034697665.1 Nanhermannia comitalis
GATCTATATTAAATTAATTATAAATATTTCAAATAAAATATATATTTAACTCTGACGATAATTATTGATGTCAATTAAATAAATAATAATTTAATAAAAATATTATTTAAAGCCTAGTAAAATACAAAAAATTTTTCACTTATTATTTGTCACTTTAATGCAGTATTTGTTCTTTGAATTGTAGAACTAGAGGTTTTTGTGTTTAAATTGATTCTTGTGTTGTGTGTGATGTTTGTGTTGTGTTTGATGTTTGTGAATTTGGTGAAGATGTCTGTGTAGTGGGTGAAGATGTTTGTGTTGTGGAAGTTGACGCTTGAGTTGTGCGAAAGATGTTTGTGTTGTTGGAATACTAATAGAAGATGTTACTGTTGTGCTGTGTTCTTGAATCCAATCTACATAATTGGCAACTCTAGTGTATACACCGGGAGAATTATGTTCCGCACATCCCCATCCAAAAGAGACAATACCAACCAATTTTCCATTAGAATCAGTCATTGGTCCTCCAGAATCACCCTTAAATATTGTATCAATATTTCAAAGTTTAATACTAGAAATAATTAGTTTTTAAAGATATCCTTATTTACCGGTAATTTAAAATTTGTTTTTTTGTGATTTAAAAGAATATTAAATGAGAAGTGATATGCGTTTAAGTTTTAAACAATTTTACAAATAACTACTGCACACAATAAGTTGAATTTATATTTACATATGAGATTAGGGCTGGTATTGGTTAATAATTTTTAAATTGAAATTAAGGTTAAATCTAATGATTGCAAAACAATTGATTTTGAAATTTGTTACTAAAATCTGGAGTTTTGTTTAGAAAATTTTCTAAAATTTCAGAAATAAATTAATATGAAATCAGTAAAACATCTATAATAATAATTTTTTTAAAAACATTTGAAGCATTGATAATTCAACAATTATGAAAATATTCAACTTGTTAGTTATACTGTATTACACTAAATTAAAGAAGTTTTTCTGAATATATAATATCTGTATAAATAATTTCTAGTGCTAACATGGAATCTATCATCTAACATGGGAGAAAATCTGGAAATATTTTTCGAATTATGGATATATGACAACTACGGTTGCAAGGTGTCCCGGATTGGTCGGGAGTCTCACTAATTAAGGCATATTTTAAAAAAATACATAGCTTAGTACCATGGTGACCAGTTTTATTAATAATTCAAAAAAAATATCATTTTGTCACAGTATTTAGTATTCAAACAAAATAATCATTCAAATTATAATATTCTATATTATAAAACTGAAAATTACTTTAATTAAAATTAAAATTATATAAATTGACATACCTTACAAGTATCGTCTCCTCTATCCTCAAATCCGGCACAAAACATGTTATTAGTGATTAAAATATGATGCAGTTCATAATCTGATCTGCAAATATATCTCCAAACAGTAGGCATTGAAAGTTTGAGAAGATCTGGAGAGAAAGTATCCCCCTCTTCATCTGTGAGACCCCATCCGGCGGCCATCAAATATTCTCCATCCGATGGATCTGATCCGGAATCAGGTAATAAAACAGCTTTTGCTTGTATTCCTCCTAACTTTAAATCTGATGACAAATGAAGTAAAGCGATGTCATTGTCTAAAGAAAACGGATAATTACTCTTCTCATGAATTATTATTTTATTGACACCAACAACAGCGCCTCCCCTCCAAAGGTGACGTGAATTATAACGCACTTGAAGAGTAGTGACATCAAATCTAAACGAAACAGTATTTTATACACTATAAAAATATTTTAAGACGAGTAATTAAAAACTGCATTAAAATTAAATAAATATATTTAATAATAGTTTATGTACTGATAATTTTAAAATATGTATTAATCGATAGTTTATAAAATGTTTATTATATAAAAAGTTGAATATAGTATGATAGGTATAATACGACTGCAAAATTAATATACATCTGACTTACACATATGCACAATGAGCTGCTGTTATGATAGTTCTCTCGTTATAAATAGAACCGCCACAAAAATAATTCCCATCTGTAATCGCGACAATCCATGGAATGTCACCCAAAGCGGCATCACTTACGCTAACGATATTGTTCTCAATATTAGTTTTAGATTTATTCAAATGTAAAAATAAGTTTTCATTTTTTGGTCCAAAAGTTTGAGTACCATCGCTCGCATATACACTGTGAGAAATTGATAGCTCTGTTGCTGAAAATGCAAAAACTAAACTTATGATTGCGAACAAATTCATTTTTAGTTATTTCTAATTAAAAGTATAACTTAAATACTGAAGATTTATATAAATTTATGTAAACGTTGACTAATTGTTAAACTATTTATTACTGATAAAGAATATAATATTATATTATTTTGCACTAATGTAACTGTATCTCATTTTTATAAGTACTATACCTGTAACTGCATTCAAAAGATAATAAAAACAAAATTTTAGAGATAATAAATAAAGAGATATATTTTGACTATGCATTGCTTTCATATGAAGAAAAATAACATGAAATCTTACTCTTTAGTGGAAAGTAAAAATTACATCTATATATTGTATTACTACTTAAAAATGCCTTCATTTACTGCATACTATACTGATATAACTTATTGTACAATTATTTCTCTCAAATACAAGTTATGCCTAATTCCTTATACTCCCTCCATAAACTCCCGCTCCAGATTTGATATTTTTGATATTGAAGTAATGTTTACCACACTTAAAAGCAAGGCTTTCATAAAACAATTCTCAGCTGAGTCAGTGATAGCTAAGAATAGTGCTAATTTAGGTAAATTATATGAAATTAACTTCAAATTTAAACTCGTACGCTTTAATACTGTATGAGTTCTAATATGAACTTTCTCTTGAGCTTTACCCTCTCCCCTCCCAAAAATCTATCAAAGCAAATAATTAAATTTAATTAGTGACTTTTATTCAGTGCACAAACTGTAATGAAATAGAGGCCATAAAGATAGCAAATATGTTCAGTTGATTTGTCTTAAATTAAAATATAAGTCAAATGACATCTCGTGGAATACTATATTGGGGCAAAGTGTTGAAGCTCTTGAAGCTCAATTTTGGTTGTCTTTAAGCTTATAAGCTCAAGCTTTAAGCTCAGGCTATGAAATAGCAGCGCAGCTCAAAGATCAAAAATTCTGAGCTGTGTTTATAGAAGCTCGAGCTTGAAGCTCAAGATTTTGGGCCAAGGCTAATCACTATATTAAATTATGCATTAGTTGCTGAGCATATATAATTTTATGACACAAAATAAAATGAGCTTTAAACCGATAAAAAACTATAAATCCGGGAAAGCATAGAAATTTTTAATTTTAAAAAAATTTTTAATTTAATTTTCTAAATAAAGAAAGTTTTGTCGCTTTGATAGCATTGGAATTCCAAATAATGACACAGCTATTGTAGTCTACATTAGTTATTTTTGCCGGATTAACAATTTAATACCAAATGTCGGTTTAATAACTTTTAATAACTTTTAAATAAAATTGTATTTTTTCATAATATGTATATATTTAGCATTTATAGTAGTTTATATCGCAAACACAATTAATTAAAAATAATTAATTCCATGAGATCATTATTATTATTAAGAAATAATGCAAATAATAACATTTTATTCCTTAGCTCTGTTGGGCTTTGTTTGTAAGTATTTGTAAATTATTAGTTAATAAACTACATATTTTTTAATAAACATTCATTTATATATATTGTTATATATTATTATAATTTATATAAATTATTCATATATTGCACATTTCTGTGACACAGCTGTGACTTACTCTTTAGTATTACACTGGAATCTAAGCTCTGCAGTAGCTTTAGTATGCATTATAGCACTTGCAGTCTCTCTAC
Organism: Nanhermannia comitalis; assembly: GCA_034697665.1. NCBI lineage: Eukaryota > Metazoa > Arthropoda > Arachnida > Sarcoptiformes > Nanhermanniidae > Nanhermannia > Nanhermannia comitalis. Next base: position 3,864 of record JAQGAM010000372.1, read on the forward strand.
ATTATAAGCAGTTTAGCATAGAATTTGAGGTATAGTTCAATTGTTAAAACTTGTCCTAATTCTCTATTAGAAATTAATTTTAAACTTTGTTGAGTTAACTTAGCTTTCAAAATATTTTTAAAAATAGTTTTTTATTTTGTATAAACAATTCTGAATTTTTATTAAAAATCTTAAGCAATTAATTCGTATTTTGCAGTATTTTGAAACATCACATCACTGAAGAAAATTATAGATAACATAATGTATTAACAAAAATAAGATTTTAAATTGTATTGAATATTAGTTATGCAGAATCTAATTCTGGTATTAGTCATACATAGAATCAATATAATAGACAGAAAATACAAATATATAAACTGTACTCTTTTCTTAACCAACAATGAGTTTTTCATTAAGTTTCTGATATAATATTCAACTGAGAATCACATTCAATACAAGTAATCACAAGTTTGAAGGCTTTCGATTATATATTTTTAAGTATAATTTTGTAAGGAATGGGAGCACATAATAGCATAATATTAGGATTAGGTGTGAGATCTGCTGAACCATTACCATCAGGCAATACAATCATATACCTAGAAGTTGATTGAAGTAAACGAACAGTTATTAGGAAGAGGTCTGCGAGCGCTAACTTTTCTCCCAAACAAATTCGTCTTCCTATACCAAACGGTGCAAAAGCAGTATTTTTTGGATTGAATTCTCCTTTGGCTGTGAGAAATCGTATCGGATCAAAAAGTTCTGGTCTTTTCCAGTATTTTTCATCACTGTGTATATGCCATATATTTGAGGCAATCGCTGTATTTCTCAATATATTAAAGTTTCCTAAAAAAGTCATTAAAATAAAGTCATAAAAATATAATTTATAATTCAATTTTTACCGATTTTTGCATCAATTTTAGCATTATGTGGGACAGAGAGTGGGATCACACCTCTGTATCTCAAGACCTCTGCGATAAAAGCATTCACATAATGACACTTTGCTTTGTCCTCATGTAATGGAATTCTATCTCCGATAACATTCTCGATCTCTTTGCGCATTTTTAATTGCATATCAGTATTGTTTGCCATTAAAAGTATAATCCATCTCATCATATATTGAGTGGTATCACTTCCAGCTTAGATTTGAATTACAAAATAGGTTTATATAATGTTTTATCTGTTAAAAAGTAATTTAAATGCTTAACTGACCGAAAAACAAATCAAAAATAACAAGCGATAGATTGAAATCATTTAAATGTGGGGCCGATTCCTTCACTTCTATAATAGCTTCCTCTTTAGCTTCTATTAAACCGTCACAAAAATCATTTACAACCCCTTTTTCATGAGTTTTAAGACGTTCAACATATTTTTCACTTATTTTCAAAGATATATTTTTCATTATTTTCGTCACTTCATTGAATTGCTTGAAATAAAATATCTTAAGTATTGGTATTGTGTCGACAATACCTACGGAATCACTATTATTACGAAAGAATTCCATATTATCTTTCAAATAATTGAATTCTGGGTCATCAATAGTGTATCTGATAAAAAAATTAATTAAAACATATCTTTCTTTACTATACATTATATATTAGTGTTAGATTCTGATGTTCATAGACTCGAAAATATAGCATAGACTCAAAGCCAATGAACCTTATGCACCGATTGGCGATCATAGGCTAAAAACCTTAGAGCCTGAACTTGAGGCTTAAAAAGGACCGTCAAATGGAGTCTTAAGCATACGCTACGATAAGCTCTTTCTGAGCATATGGACATCATTACTGAGAGATATAAGAAAATAATAACCTTTTCCCAAATGCAGAAGAGGCGAGTACATTGAATACACATAAGTAGATATATTTAATTGGATCAAAAGGTGTATTAATTCCTTCATCCTTTTTAATAATATTGACTGTCTCGTCAACTGAATCGCTCACTACATCAGCAAGTTTTTCGCTCACAGCTAATTTCCTTTAAATCAAAAATTGCTTATAAATTAAAATTGTTATTTCATTAAAGGAAATATTAATTTACATAATTCTAGTTTTAAATTAATTTTTAAAATTTAAGTTCAGTTTAAATAAAGTTAAATTTTTCTAATAACTTTATATTGACTGTCATGGGAGACATTAATTGCTTTTATTAATTAAGTTATAAATAAGTTAATCATTACTTAATATCAATAACCAATAAAATTAAAGACCTGTAGTTTTAAAACTTTTACACTTAAACGCAACCTAAGGTTAATCTATTGTACAGGTATATTAAGACATATTACCAGTACTATTGCAATGTTTTTCCAATATAAACAAGTTTTAACTTTAAAAGAATAGTACAAGTATGTAATTATTTGCAGTGAGAATTATATAGAAAGTCTTTGCTATACCTCACTCTCACTGATTATTTGAAGGTTAAGGTAACTTATTTTGTAATAATTTTTTAATATTTTGATTTCATGCACATATTTTCATGCAATTCAAATCTCATTAAGAAAGCTGTAAATCAACTTATATTTTCTTCTGATTAAGACTTTTATAACAGTTTTTATAAACTTTTTTCATATAAAATAATACCTGACAGCAGAATGAGCTACTCTTCTAAGACTGGCCCAAATCGGTCCATGATTTGTAAAGGCCACATCATGACCCTTACCCTGAGACAAAATTTCTCTTATTATAAAATCAGGTCTGTCACTGAATTCATTGTTCTTTGAATTATACGCCTGTTTAATAATCTCTAAATCGCTTAACACAATCATAGGCTTATTTCCCAACCATAATGTGAATACAGATCCATATTTAGCCACCAAGTTATCGATGGTTATGAATGTGTTATCTTTAGTGCCGCGAAATACTGTATTTACAGAGAATTAAAAATAAAAAATAGTATATTTACTAATTTAAATTTTATCAAACTTACAGAGAATATTCCCAATAAGTGGATACGGAAACGGACCCTTTGGTAGAGTAAAAACTTTTACATAAAAACGAACTAAATATAGAGTAACCAAACCGATGATTGCGCTGACAATCCATTCGTAATAATTGTTGATAAATTGAATTAACATATTGTTTTCAGCTCCGAAAATAGACACATAAATATTATTTTTCAAAACAGAGCTACTTTTACTTTATATCCTTGATATCCTTTATATCATATAACTTGTAGATATCAATATTAACAGCCTTATAAAAGTCTGATAAAAGTAAAAGCACGTAAAAAATTATTGTGAGCACAATCTTATTATGATTTATAACAAGTTCACGTGAACGTGTCTGATAGTTGAATAGTGTTGTAGACATACATAAAATAGCAGTACTTTAAATGAGCTTTAAATAAACTAATCATTTTTAGTAGTAGCATTGGTAGTATTAGTTTTGTGTGCGCAGCGCATTTTATCATTCTTGTATAATATAATGTAGTGTACTATGTATATTTTGCAGATATGTATAATGATTAGTTTAAATCTTTCAATGTCATCAACTTGTTTTATGCTTAAATTACTACTACTCTCAGTGCTCTCAGTTAATAACATATTACACTACGATTGAATCAGTTTTACTTTTAAGCTCATTTGAAGACCAGTTTTAACATAAATTCGTTTCACATGATTTCACAGACTAAATGTAATTTCACAAATAACATTGCGGTGCTACTAATTGCAAGTTTCATGTAAATAATTAATTTCAAAGTTTATCAAAAAACACCAACTTAAACATAACTAAATAGTTATGTATACAATACATACTCTTATTAAACATCCTGTTTATGTGTTATTTAAAGCTAATAAACTTTTATAAAATCAAATAAAAACTCTGCAACAGAACTTGTAACAAACTTTGTAACAGCTCTGCAACAGAAAAAAAACAGAAATTATATGATAATTGATTATTGTTTGTAAAAAGTTTTTAGTTTGTATATAATTTTTATAACCGTATGACTTCGAACACTTTAAATGTAAAGACAGGTGTCCGGTCTCAGATTTCTCTCTCAAACCACTCCAAACAAATGCACCAAAAAAGCAAAAAAGTCATTTACTTTTGACTTAATTTGTGCTGAAGACGGGTCAAGAAGTCTTACCCGAAACTGTCCACAAAATCTACAAATTTGTAGTGAATTTACGTTTGTGTTGAAAAGTAAGCAAAGTTTTTATTTGTTATTTATTATGAATCCACACAACGAAAAGAAATTGAATGATTTAATATATGAAAACGGAGGACAGAGTGCTTTGCGAAAGAGTCGGTGTTGGGAGAGAACTAAGATAAGGATAATTAACTGTGAGGAACAGTTGACGTTCAATACAAAGTGTCGTAAGAGTCAGGTTATACCAAAGGCCTTTCAGGTAAAAGTTGTTGATAATGTACCTCTAGCTCATAAATATGCCAGAAATTGTAGCTTAAACTTTCTTAAAGTCAGAATTATTGAATGCAGAAAAAAGCTAAAAAGCTTAAGAACAACAGAATTAGAATTAAAAAATGAATTGAAAAATATATTGCATGTTTCAGTATTTAATAAATTAGAGTATGAAACGAATAGACTGGTCTATTATTGCAAAATGAACAAAAGGCAAAAACTTAAATGTAAATACAATGACTTATTAAAACGTAAAAACAGTTTAATTAATTATTCTTATTTTAACACCAATATGAATGTAAATAGAGATTATGCTAAAGGTGATGGTATTTTAACTTTTGCAAGTAATTCTGGTTATGATAACAGTAATTGGCTTATAAATTTGTCTAATGAAACGCTTTCTAATAATGAAATTTCGGTACTCAAACTTGATCCAAAATTTCAGGTAACTCCTAAAAACTTTAGGAGTGAGACAATAATTGCACAGATAGAAGCAAAACTTTCATATACTAATAAAGACAAAAGTGAAATTGAAAATATTAGGCACTCATTAATAAATATTTGCAAAAACTTTAAGAAAAATGAATGTAATTTAAGTAAAGATCAAATAAGAGCTCTCAATAAATTGAAAAATAACAAAAATATTACAATAACTTCGGCTGATAAAGGCAACAAAACCATTGTCTTAAACACTAAAGATTATATTCAAAAAGTTGAAAGTATACTTTCAGATAATGAAATTTACACTCCTTTAGCATCTGACAAGACTAATAAAATATCAAAATTAATTAAATGTAAAATCGATAATCTCCTGAAAGACAACAAAATTGACATAAGTTTAAGTAGAAAATTAATTTCATCTCAATTCAAAGCACCAAATATTTATGCATTAATTAAATTACACAAGGATGGCTATCCTTGCAGACTTATATGTCCATATTTTGACCACCCAGCTAGTAACCTTTCAAAATTTCTTAGCGAATTAATTTCTCCTACTATTAGAGATAGCTCTTATTCTATAAAAAGCTCATGTGAATTTGCAAGCTTCATAAAAAATACTAAAATATATGAGAATGAAATTATGATATCCCTAGATATTGTAAATTTATTTACAAACATTCCGGTCCCGTTTACACTCAAATTGATTAAAAATAAGTTAAAAAATGATCAAAGTTTAGGTGAAAGAACAAAATTATCTATAGATGAAATTATAGACCTATTGGAAGTTTGCTTAGGAAACAGTATTCTAGCATTTAATAATAAATATTATAAACAAAATACAGGGACTCCGATGGGGTGCAATTTGTCATTTGTTGTTGCTGAATACTTAGTTGGCTACCTTTTCGAAAAAACCATCTCGAGTTTTCCAAACCCACCTAGGGTTTTAAAATTTTTTGTGGATGATTCATTTATTATAATAAATAGGACAAGTCATATTCAATTTTATAATCATATGCTAGCGATAGGAAATTCTTTAAAAACTATTGAATTTACTATTGAAAAAGAGACCGAAAGTGGTTCTTTATGCTTTCTTGATCTTAAAATAATAAGAAATAATCGTGAGCTTATAACTACTGTTTTTAGAAAAGAGACCCATTCCAATAGGTATTTAAATTTTGTCTCATCATTCCTTGCAAAATAAAAAATCCGTTATAAACACATTAGTTAATCGAGCTTTCACTCATAATTCTGATACAATTTTGTTGGAGAATGAACTTAAAACAATTAGGGATATTTTGCATCAAAATAATTACCCCCTAGCTCTGATCGATAAAGCCATTCAATCATATAATAAAAAATTCGAAAATTCCCTATGGTCTACAGACATACCGAAAATTAATTTTGATATTTCTAAATTAATTGTTATTCCTTATTACAAAGGCCTGAGTGAGAAAATTAAATTTATGCTTAAAAAACATGATTTGAATATAGTTTTTAAAAGAGGGAGAAACATAAAATCTATTCTCAAAGAGAAAGACAATAGGGAAGTATACGATATAAGTAATATTGTATATAATATAGGTTGTCATGATTGTGCTGCCATATATTCTGGTCAAACAAAACGCAAGTTAAAAGTTAGGTTAAATGAGCATAGAAATGCTGTTGAGGGAACAGGTCATTCAAATGTTGCTGATCATTCTTTAAATACATTTCATGAGATTGATTGGAATAATGCCAAAGTTATATATACAGAAAATAATTACAGAGCTCGACTTTTTCTAGAAAGTTGGAATATTGAACAATTAAAACTAAATAACACCCCTTTAATGAATGACAGGCAAAATAGTCAAACGAGTATACCATCACAATATCTGACTTTAATGGAGAAGTTTGAGAATAAAGGAACCCATAGTTAATCATAAAAAATGTAGTTAAGATATCGTTTAAACTGATGTTAAAATACTACACCTTATGCATGTATATTATATTATGTTATTATATTATATTTTTATATAATGATATAAAATTCCTGCTTCAGAAGCCGGCCTTTGCATTAAGGCTGGTTTCTGTTGCAGAGCTGTTACAAAAAATAGAAATTATATGATAATTGATTATTGTTTGTAAAAAGTTTTTAGTTTGTATATAATTTTTATAACTGTATGACTTCGAACACTTTAAATGTAAAGACAGGTGTCCGGTCTCAGATTTCTCTCTCAAACCACTCCAAACAAATGCACCAAAAAAGCAAAAAAAGTCATTTACTTTTGACTTAATTTGTGCTGAAGACAGGTCAAGAAGTCTTACCCGAAACTGTCCACAAAATCTACAAATATGTAGTGAATTTACGTTTGTGTTGAAAAGTAAGAAAAGTTTTTTATTTGTTATTTATTATGAATCCACACAACGAAAAGAAATTGAATGATTCATAATAAAGAGTTTATTTATGTGAAATAGACAGCAATTGAATCTAATCTAAATTTGTTGTATTTTAAACATTTATTTAAACTTATTGTTATTCTCTATGATAATAAGTTTAAGTCATTTTCTATTCTGTTGAATACAGAATAATTTGACATACAATGTAATTCACAAAATTGAAATGCAATTCAAATATTATGGTTTTTCATTAGATTTTGAACAATTTGAGAAATAATTATTATAAGTTAAAGGCCAGGCCTGTAAAACGCATAACTGATTGTTTAAAGATTTAACAGCAAAACTTTTTTACTCTAAAACTAGAGTTAGTTAATAAGATCAGAATAAGTTAATTAGAATTTTTAATATTTTTTATTCACAACTCTAGTCTTAGAGTAAAAAAGTTTTAATTATGTGACACAACTTAATTGAATTGAATTGAATTTATTGTTTAGGCAAAGTATTAAGCAAAAGCTTATTTTCTTTACACAACTAAATCTCAATGTTTTGTCTATAAAAATAATTTGTCCAATCATTTTCATAGTCACCCAAATAGTTTACGTCGGAATAAGAATAGTCGACAATTATAAGATTGAAGTGTCACCGACGTCAGGAGATACAGAACCGACGAAACAGCGCAACAGTTTAGATGAGAATGGTATCAGAATTTTGATTGAAGATAAGTTTTTAATCAAAAAGGAGTGCTTGACTTTAACACAAAACCTTGGATTTGGAAACTTTGGTTCTGTTTATAAAGGAATATTACAAAATGGCAATGAAGAGAAAGAAGTGGCCATTAAGATATTGAGAAATGGTAATTCTTTTTAATCTTTAGAACTTTCATTACGATTACTAAAAACAAAACATAAGAGTAAAAGTGCTCTCTTTTAAAATTTAATAATTCTATTTAGTTTGTGATGAGATGAGTGTCGAGCTTTTTATTAGAGAAGGAATTATGTTAAAGGATTACAAACACGAAAGAATATTAACTCCAATAGGTATTAGCATTGATGAAAACAATTTACCAATGATTGTGTTGCCGTTTATGGCAAATGGAGATCTACTTAACTATTTAAGGTCTGGTAAAAACTCATTGCCTGTTGAAAAGTTACTAACTTTTGTTCAGCAAATCGCTGAAGGTATGAATCAGTCAATGCATTCAAAAACTTCAATTCTAATATAATATTAATAAAATACTGTTTTTCTTTAGGAATGTTATACCTGTCAGACCAACATTTCGTACATCGAGATCTCGCAGCCAGAAATTGCTTTCTTGACGCTAACATTTCGGTCAAAATTGGAGATTTCGGTCTATCGCGAGATATTTATGAAAAGGATTATTACCGGAGTCTTAGTATGAAAAGAGTTCCGATGCCTCTCAAATGGATGGCACCCGAAAGTATCGAAAAATTATTCTTCAACACCAAAACTGATGTTTGGTCTTTCGGTGTTTTGGTTTGGGAGATATTCAGTCGGGGTATTAATCCTTATCCTGGAATTGAAAACTTAGAAGTCTTGAAGTATTTGAACGAAGGAAAGCGATTGTTTAAACCAAACAAATGTCCGCAACATTTGTATGATTTATTATTAAAATGTTGGTTAAATGAACCAATACTTAGGCCTGATTTCAATAATATTAATCAAGAAATTAAATCTATAATCAATAACTTTGATAACCACATAAATATTAATCAAACAAAGATTAAAACATGGAAATCATGGAAAATCTAATTGTTTTAATGTTTTAATTCTTTCATATTTTCCATTAAATGAAAATATTTTTTTTATTTTAAAACTAATTCAATCAAATCTGAATCAAATATATCAATAAAATTGCTTTTATTGCTTGTTTAGTTGGAAAATAGTCTAAATATTTTGTTTAAACATTTATAGCTTTGGTTTTAAAATAATAAAATTTCTTAAAAGATAAAAATAGTATTAATTAATATTGATTTTTAAAATTTTAATTTAATATTTGCCATAAATATTACAAAATGATCGTATATAAGATTTATGATTAATTAAAATTATTTAAAAATGGTCGCAATTCTGGCAGTGCGTTCATTCCAAACGGTTCAATACTTGGAATAATACTTTCGATTTCTGGGAAGTCTTCAATTATCGTTATGTCACTGCAAATAAGTTTATAATTAAGAACTGAGTGATAAAATACATATAAAAGTATAAAATAATGAATTAATTAATTATCTTTTATACAAATTAATAGTTTTTAAATAATAATTAGAAAAATTAGGTTCAAGTATAAGAATGGCCACAATTTGTGATTAGTTAGTAATAAGGCCTGAATCATATTTTTATGATTGTGATAGACATAGATAGGACACAAGGACCCAATAATTAGACTGACCTCAACACCCTGTCTACAAATATATTTTTATTAAAATAATAAGAGATTTCTAATAATAATAAAAATAACTTATATTAATAAT
>JAQGAM010000373.1:0-13499 GCA_034697665.1 Nanhermannia comitalis
GAAAATTTAATTATCAAATATAATTTTTAATGAATCCTAGACAAAAAATATTGTAAAAATCAGAGAATTGCTAAAATCGAAACATTGATAATGCTATGCGTGCTTTGAAAACCTCTTGCTATAATCGGGGTTTTGCTAAAATCGGGTTTGCTATAATCCAAACACTTTAACTTTATAGATTCCATAGGAGCTGTCCGTGCTTTGAAAATCCTTTGCTAAAATCGGGGTCAGACTGTATTTGTATTCAAACTTAATTAAAGTCAAAGCAAACCAAATAATTTAAAATTGAAAGAAAAAAGATTTTTTTATGATTGAAAAATGTAGAAATTTATTTTTTAATTATTCATTTATTATAATTTGAGTTGAAAAGAAAATATGTTTGCTCAAAGAAATGCTAAGTTATATCTTATTGTAAAGGAATATTTAAAATTAAAATTATTATAAATAAGTTTTAGTTGAAGGCATAGATCATATTTATAAATATAAAATATTATCCAAAAGAGCTTTTCAATATGTTCAATATGACCCAATTCACTGAAGTGCTTATATTTCTACAAATTTAATGCGTTTTCGAAATGATGAATAATCTGAGTTATTCTTTCATTTGTCTGTCAGTGACTTATACGAGTATCAACACTGACCATTCACTGTTTCGCTAATACAACACTCTCTTTCAAGTATTCCATTTCGAATGTTTCAAAATACGGATCACTAACAAAATATAATAACTTATGAACATTGAAAATTGTATCCTCCAATATATACACTTCAATCTTTAAGCATAAAAGCAAATAAAAATCTGTTCAAAGACAACAACGGAAATTATTTATCATAGCTGTAATGCCCTTTTTAGCCCAGTTTTCAATTTCTATATTTTCTTGAAACTCAAACTTCTATTGACTTTAAATTTATAAACTTATTATGAAAAAACATGAAATTTTTTATTTGAAAATATGACTTATTAATCGATTCAATTCTTATAATTTAAAACCATATTTTCATATAAAATTGAATTTGAAAAATAATTTGTCTTATATTTCATCGATTTATTATAATATTTTAGAATCATTAATAGGAACTAACAGTAAAGCATACTTACCTACAAAAGTATTATAGGTAGAAACAAGACTGAATCAAGATTACTAAACTCCTGTTTTATTTGATTAATAGATATATTAATTTACAACAGAATAATAGAAGCGGTACAGAAAGAGAAAAATGTACTCGTGATTGTTGCACAAAACAACTCTCTCTAAATAGATCGCAAAATTTGAAATACAATATTACACAACAAAACACAACCTAATCTAATCTTAATAAACATATTTATAAACTTGAATTCCTTAAGGTTTGGGTTATGTTACTCTTCAAAAGTTGCGTTGGAATACTCAATATAGCATATGATTAACTTTTGAATACATAAACATTAGACTATCATTTTAAGATAGGCTCCGATTTAACAAACTCTTCTCAATCCGATACCTAAACAACGACTCCTTAAGAGATAAAGTGTTAATTAATGTTAACATTAAGTTTTGAAGATTAAAAAATCAAAGCTCTTCTAAAAATAATGTTTAATGTTTATTTTGAAGCATAACTAGTGGTAAAGTACAGTACATAAGCTTTTGGAGTACTGATACAGAATTGTACACAGTATAACATTCATTTAAAACTCATCGATTCTGCCGCTAAATGAAAATCCTTCTCAGAACTTTTGACTGTTTTCCACATGAAAACTTAATCCTTGAAACACCACTTTCATAAGCTATCAAAAGTCCATGGAGTCAACGAACCAGAATTCAATACAAAACTTTTATTCATTTTAATCCTTTGGACCATGAATTAAAAAAATTTTAGTGTTGGGAAAAATTTTGTTTCTAAGAGAGGAACAAACAAAACGACAGTAAAATTTATGATCTCTAAAAGTAAAAATAGAAATATATTTTTATGCTGTTTCTTATGCACAAAATTTTACATTTTTATGCTTTTTATCGATCCATTGATGTGTTAAAAAATTATTTGAAATAGAAATTCCGTTTTTTTGTTTAAATTAAAATATTTGATATATTGAGGTTAATAATTAAATACCAGATACGTTAGCTAACAGTAGAAATACTTTTTAACTAAAACAAAATGCAATAATATTAATGTCAATATAAATGTCATTTCGTTTTCCCCATGTTTTTAGTTTATTTCATGCCATTTCATGAATTCTAAAATCTAAAAGAGATATTTTATTGACTTATGACTGAAGCTATGGATAGCAATGGAATCAAAAGGTAAAAATCGATAATTTGAGTTTTCATTTATTACGAGTAGAGTAAAGTATACTATAGTTTGAAATTCTCGTTTTCATTCTGCATATCAAAGCAAACTCGATTCAACATCTTTTTGAGTAATTTTATTCTCTTTTATGAACTGATGAAAAATGACTGATAAATATGAAGCTAATTAAGATATGTTTCACTGCATTCACTTCTAATAAGTGCTACATTTTAAGCCAAAACTGCTGCAAAGGTGTTGATTAATATTAACAGCATTGGGTTTACTTTTATTTTCATTCATTTTTACATTGAATGAAGAAATTTTTTGTATAAATGAACTCAACCATTTCACTGATTCAACACTATTTCAACTTTATTTGAAACACTCAATTATATTCTGCAGTTATCATAATTATTATATATCCACTTTCACTTGCATTAATTTAAACACAATATTATACAGAAAAATAAATTATATATGTATTTAAATATCAATAAAATAAGTCAAATTTCATAATATTTAAAAGAATATCAATAATGCCATTCATATAGACGAGAAAAGCAAAATTTCTTAAAAGTTCTATTGAAAACTTACTATAACGTGCAAACTTACTATAGTAGTAAAACACAGATTGTGCTATTGTTAATGCTTTTGTATTAAATTTGTACAGAGTATTTTGTATTCAACAATGCATTTAAATGGGATTACAGGACACTATAGATAATATCCAATGCAACTAATATTGATGTTGATATTGTCTGTATTAAGCAGGTCAACAGCTCAGTTAGCAGTACATATTCTATGGTTCGTAAGTGGCTCTGATTTGATCCAATACCGGAACCAAACTCAAAGCTAGTTATGCGGTGGATCTTATTTTTTGTTCACTTGAACTAACATTTCAAGAATAGAATGTTAATACAGTAGAATAAATTAGCTTTAAATTAGACCTTTTGCTTATTATTTGAATTATATGATTGTTAGAAAAGTTGTGAGCAATCTGTTGAAGTATTTTTTAAACTAAATATATTGACAAAAACTATAGTTATCTAAAAAATGTTTTAAAGGATTTTAATTTTAATAAGGTTAAGCTAAAAAGTTATAATTTAGTAATAAAGAGCATATCAAGACTACGATTATGCTAGAATGGGATTATGTTTTCTATGATTTTTTAAAACTATAATAACTTTCGAACCAATTAAAAATTTTTGGGATTATTCTACTCAACTGTCTGTTTATTCAGCTGAGAATACCAAACAGTTTGCTGAGGAATCAAAAAAATCTTATATTTTGATCATATCCTTTTAAATTACGAAACTATTATTTGTGTTAAATCAAGTTAATTAGAGAAGCTAAATAAAGTTGATTACATTTATTCATAAAATTTTCCCATTTCTCAGAAGACTTTTCTAATAGCAAACTATTTCCTGAATAATAGATAAATACGTTATTAACTTTCATTCATTTCATTATTCACTATGAAAGTTGACAGATATAGTCTTTGCAAAGTAGAATCATTTTTTATAATAAATATGTAAATTTTAAAAATTCATTTTTACTCTACACTGATGTAATTTATATTATATTGTCTTTAAAAAGCTCCAATTTTTGACTAATTACAGTATAATGCAGAGAAACTTATTGATTATATAATGATATTACAGTTTCGATCCTTACAAATTTGAATTAGTTTTTCTCATTTTGAATGGTCACAGATTTACTGGTAATAAGCGTAATAAGATACTCTAAGTTTTTTAAATTTTCTTTTTCAATGAGGTGATTAAAAGAGTTATGAATAACTCGAGACATTTTTCATTATAAAGATATTGCTTAACTTTTCAAATGTTTCTTGAAGTTTATTTGAAATATTTTGCAATAACAGGGATTTTTAATATTTTGCTGAAAGCTGCGAACCAATAGTTATAAGTATAATGAATTCTTATAAAAAATTACAGAGATTATGCTTAAAAATTTGTTGAATGAATTTTCTTTCATATCTCTAAAAGTAGTTTAATCTTTTCTTATTCAGATTGATTTAGATATAAATACTGTAAATATGAGTACATTATAAAGCAGAGCAAATATAATTAAAAGTTTTCTAATTTTGTGCGATAAAAGCGTATTCAAGATTAAATCAAATTACAGAAATTCTTATACACATAACAAACAAGTACTGTATGAAGTTATTGTTCATATTAGTAAAACTATTTTGATTTGCATGCATTGTATAATAGTATTAATTTGATAAGAATTCATATTTTGGATTTTATAAATGTGGTGGCCTTTATGTAAAGTGATTTCTTTCTTAAATTTGCAAAATCCTGAGATGACTTGAATTTATTAGTCATAATAACCATATGATTGTTGTTTTATTTATGATTTGATCGAAACCCAAATAAGTAATGCTCAACAAAGCCAAAAGTCTTCAAAAACTTAAGCATCTTGAAAATAACAATAGTTTTTGATCTTTATTTGATCATAAATTTTCAAATTCAGCATTTGAAGTCATATTTCACACATAAGATTCCTTTTGAGCAACTTTTTTGAATAATTTCGAAGAGATGTTAGTAAAAGAAAAGTTGTTGACGTTTGCAGATTAATCAAGACTAATGTTTGCACATTTTCAAAAGCATCACTTACTCACATTCACAAACTATCACATTCTTGTAAATTTGAAGCCTAACTGTTCTGTATCCCAAACTCTCATAAATCATTTGCCAGAAAAGTTTTCATATCAAATATAAGTTGACTCAATAGTTAGGAACTTATGACCGCTTATGACAAAATACCTTATTTTTAAATTCAAATAAATTTTGAAGATTTATTTTTATTGCTATCATAGGAACTAAAAATTCAATTTTGCATATTAAACAGTTTAATTATGCTGCTCTTGTTTACTACTAAAGCTTTTAATAGCACTCTTTAGAGATATATTAAAAGTCTAGAGTTTAGCGTTTACTTTAAAGATGATAAATAGACTAATAAAGTTGGTGGCGAACAATACTTGCCATCTATTAATGTTGAATGACATGTTACTTTTGTGTTCTGCAAAAATTCTTTATAACCATTAACTTTAGGGAATTTGGCTGAGACTTAGATAAAACTTTTCCTGTGAAGTCTGGTTTATTTGAATCAGAATAAAAAGTCTATTCTCTTCTATTTATTGTCCAATTATGCAAATCATGGTTTTTAGCTTAAATTCAAGAATTAAATGTTTAAGATATCAGTCTATTTATCTTTTGGAATAAAGCGTTTACTACCGAACCAATAGTTGGACTTAATTCTACTCAAATATCTAAATGTAAATTAATCATTAGTCGTCCCATTCTTGAGAATAAAGACTATTAAAATTTGTCATTTCATTTACACTATATTACAATTAACTTAAAATAATGAATTCATTTATTTTTTCGATTGCTATTTATACAAAAGTAAAAGTTTATAATAGCATTTTGTGACAGTTCTATTTCTTGGATATTTTAATGATCACTATTTGAATTCTTAATTATCTAAATAATAGTTTTGTCATTATTTTGGAAACGAAGCAAATAATTTGTTGGAAAATAAATGTACTGACGCTACTGAATACTGCTGAATACCACTTCTGTGTAAGCATTAATAGAAGCTATAAAATTGATACGGACTTTAGGTCAGAGAAGTTTAAATTAATTACTTTGAATTTAATTGAATGAATTCTTGTTACTTTATTTTTACGGAAACTATGGAAACGAGTGACTATTAAATCATTATTATAACATCTGAATACAAAAACTCAATTACATAATTAAATTAGAGATAAATTTGTCACAATATTTGAAAACTGTTTTAAAACTTAATAAAGATATTCACTTTTGACACCAGTGGACTAGGACTGGACTATTCTCTTGGAATGAGTAATGGTTCTCATATTAGATAGCTGTGGGGATCTTTCAACACAACTAAACCTATTCATTATAACAGTTCCTTTTCTAAAGTTAACGATAGGCTAACAATAGAAAAGTCAACTTTTCAACAATAGAATGAGTTCAGACATACTATTGAATATTTCTGGCAATTTTAGAATTTTATTTAAGGGTTTCCGACCTTCAGTCAGACGCCATGGGTTGGACACAGTCAGACATGTTGAATAACTTCTGGTTCGAATAGTCCGCCAGAAAATAACATAATTATACGAATGAGTCATAATATTTATAAAAATTACTGAAAAAGTGCTGCCCTGTTATCAAAAGCATTATCTTATAGTCTTATAGAAGATCTATCATTAAATCTCTTGATTCCAATAATTTTTAACTTTATTTTTAGAGTTAAGACAAAAATGATGTGCAGTAAAACACATACGAAAACATAAATTAAAACTTTTATATTTGAATTGCATAACAGTAGTTATAAATTAATGAGTTGTAAAATTAATTATTATTTCATTGATATATATGATACTTAATTTATACCATTTAAAGGCTAATCAAATTAGTGTCGCATTTAATTACAGCATAATTTATTTGAATTATTGTTTATGCATTCAATGCAATTCATTTTTATAACTACTGAAAGACAAATTCTATGGTCAGTAAAAGCTAACGATTGTTATAACGATTTTTGCTAATATTTTATTATTATTGTAAAATAAAAATTGTTGTAATTGAACTTCTAAAGGACTCCAGAATTGGAACTATAAAACTGGCAAAATATGGAAAATTAAATTTAAATTGATACAATATTGTTTTCTAAAGGGAAATCTAATTTATTGGGTTTTCATAATGAAATACAGTAGAACAGCAGTAGAATAACAGAATTGAATTAATTTAATAATTATGCATTTTTCTTGTCGTTTTATCGTTAAAACTTTGTTTCAAAATTAATAATTAGACCTCAACAGAAACGAGTTTTAGGCTTCTTTTGAAATTTTTAATTTTCGTTAAAGAATTTTCAACTTTTTCTATTTAGATTTATACAAATTTTACGATAAAACTTATTTTTATGCTTTATAATAGCAAAATAGCTACAGCACTGAAAAATAAAATGTATGATAGTTACTGGTTGTTTACTGATGGATAGTCGGTTGTTATTAATGAGGGACTGCTACTTATATTTGATCAGCCGTTTGTAATTATCAGACTTACTAGTGTGTGACCAGTGCCCATCGCCGCGACCTAACGAAACCAAACTAAATCTACTAAACCGTTAAGCGATTATAAACGACTGATCAGCTTTCTATTTAAATATAACTGTGACACTTTTGGCAAATTCTATCCTGACTCTATCGAGCAGAGATTAGACGCCATAGAAAGGCAGATATTTTAATAATTAGTATTTTGGCGAATGTTTCAATTGTTAAATTTTATTAAATTAAAATTATTTATATTTATTATTCATATATTTAAATGTTACCTAACCTAACTTTACTTAAATTAAATAAAATAATTAATTATGACATTCGCAGCCAATCAAATACTACATAATTTTAAATTAAAATTTTTAAATAGCAAAATGAAAATAATAGACAGATAGCATTGATTTCCCGATGTTTAAGGAAGAAACCGGCAAATCCCGAATATTCATTTTCATGTTTATAACCTATAAATTGTAACCATTAGTCGAATTACAACTTTAATAGTCAATGTTTGAGTGTTTTATTATTAATCTTTATTGCAGTGTTAAATTGGGAATCGTTGTCATATTCCATATATTCACACAGCTATTACATTGCTATTAAGTTATTTTGTATGCTTTGATTTATTCTCTGGTATCGTTTAAACAATTAGTTTAAATATTTTATCGCGTTCTGACATTATATCCATTAATTTGAGTGATTGTAAGGTAAATACGATTATTAAATATGACAGAAGAAAAAAGTTGACCGAAATAAATAGAAATTTATTAAAATTATAATTAAGAGCATGAAAGCAAAGATTTAATTGTCATTCGGATGGCTTTATATGATTATACTTTCTGATAAACACAAAACAAAGGCTAAGCTAAGCTTCTTTGACCTAAAATACCTTTTATGCTTTGCTAAAAATGTCAATTCTGACTGTTGAGGTGTGCTTTGCTTGTTTTTGGACTCTATCATGACATTAATCCAGAATATAATAAGATTTCACATTCTTTTCTTCTCACTCTCAAAGATACAAAAGCTTATAAAATCGTTTTTATTGTGTTGTCGAGTTGTAAATAGTTATCAGAATTTTCGCTTTTATTGAACAAGAATTACTTTTAAATTAATTATAGTTTTTCATTTAATTTGTAATTATTTTGTTAAATTTTTATTAAATAAGTTAATACTATATAAAAAGTTAAAATAATTAATACACATTTAATAACAGTCAATACAGTCAAACATTAGAGCCAAACTTGAACGTAATTAACTATTTAAGGGCATTACGTATATACTTTTTCATGCGTATGTGCCCAGAGGTCAAGAATTTGTGATTAAGTGAATTGGTTTAAAATTCATAGATGAATAAGCTCTACTGTACAAGTAAAAGAACTAATAGTTTAAATTCAACTCTAAAACTTATATATTTATAAATAAAATATAAGCTTAAATTATTAATCGTTCACAAATAAATTATTATCTAAAATAGAAACTACTGCAGCGGTTATCGAAAACAATTATTCAAAGTTAAGTAAAATCCTGGAAAGTTCAATGTTGTGTAGGAATAAAAAGGGATGACTAAGTATTGGCAATGAAATCAATTATTGAATCATTAATACTTTATTTTATTCAAATTGATAAGAGAACTAACATTTAGTTACATTTTAATTATAAATAGTACTGTAGATCGAGTAAACTAAAGTTTTAAAGGGGTTTCGACCTTTTTTTTGTCTCAAAGCACTGAATGTTTGAAACAAAAACTGTTTCTAAGGGGTAGTACTTTTGCTAACAATAGTATTTAACAGGTATTTAATATCTGTTAAATATATTTAAATGCTTTAAAATAATAAATTTTAAGCCAATGAAAATATAAATCAGTTTTGTATGCAATGTATACTTGTTTATATGGAGCGCCCTATATCTAACTTATTGCTGCTGAAAATATATCAATATATTTGTTGCATACTTTGAAATTAATTCTAATTTTTTGATAGATATAAATTATATTTTATCAAATAGTTTGTGCATTTTTATACTAACAGTTATCAAACAAATAGGACACATGTCATTAAACATGACTAAAACGAACGAATTATTTGTATCTTATTTAGCATTGAAAGCGAATAAACTTATAATTAAGAGTCGAACAAATGCATTACAAACGAATTACATAATTATAAGACAATTAAGAAGAGTTTTATTTTGCATAAAAATACATCTTTTGAGGGGTTTTTCATAATATGATATATTTTATGGTTTTGCCCATTTTCTGCATATTATACGTGTTTTTTAGTGATTTCATAACTTTTTTGTGTTATTTTTGATGTAGACAGAGGCGGTTCAATCATTTATTTATGTTAAAAAAATTGAATATAAAAAATGTAAAAATAGTCAGAAAATAATTTTCAGAAACTTGAAAGATAAATCAAAATGCTTGATATTATATATTTAAAACTGGCGGTAAAACTTTATACTGCAACGCATGTAAGTCATAGTCGAAAGTAAAATTCAATTAAAAAAACACAATTTCTACAAATAAACATGAATCGACATTTATTAAGCTCAAAAATACTTCCAACAGCTTATGCTTATTAATATTCATTAAGAAATTGAACTTTTGTAATACATATTTTAGTGCAAATTTTGTCATTTTTAGTGCATAAATGCATACATATTTTCCATTTTTTAGTGCATATGTCCGACCCTTACTTATAATAAATTATGAGAACAGGAAAGCATTAAAAACTATTTTGTTATAAAACAATTATTTTAATCGATAATTTTAATGAATAATTAGAACCACAAGTTATGTAAGTTAAAAGTCAAGAATTATTTTGCAATTGAATTTTTCAAATAAATCTATTGAATTTCAAATATAATATTTGTTTATACGATAAATTATCGAAAATTTGCAGAACATTTATCAGAAGGTATGTATCGATGCTTTTAGATTATAGCCATATATGACTTATATAGGCTTAAATTCTTTACTGATTCGGCATCACTTACGCCAATAAAATAAAGAATATGATTGAGTCACAGAGAGATAAAATATATAAGGATTAAGGAATTAGGACTCAGAGAAAATGAGATGTGTTTATATAACACAAAGCACTTACGGAATATAAGATATATACTTATATGCTTTTGTAAAGGTATAGGTATAGGGATAGGGATAGGGATGAGATATATTAATGTTTTATTTCATAACTTCCGGTTTATCATATGTTAGTAAATATAGTGATTCAGTGCTAACCAAATAATAGAGAAAATCCTATAATGGAGTCTGAATGGAGTCACGCTTCAACAGTTGAGATTTTAGTTGATTAGCTTATTGTTAACAAAAGAATGTGAACTTGTCTTCACCAAAATTTATTGTAGTTTTACTCGTAAAAGTTGATGCAATTTATGCATTAATTAGCAATTTGGTTAACACGTCAATGAATTAGCTGCAGCCCTACATTAAAATTGCTTATTTGCACATTTTATGTTTGCGTATATGAATTAAATTCAAAACTGTTTGAGTCAAGTTTTATCATAAATGCAAGTCTAATGTTAAGGGTAGTAAAAGTAATATATCTTAATGAAAAGTAAAGTATACACACATTTCTCTGCAGTTGTGAATTATTCTACTCGACTATTACTTATTCTAAACGTTCTCAAAAGTTTTAATCTTCTCAATAATTCAGAAGTGCCACGAAATAAAAGCCATTATGTCTCCAAATTGTGATTGTAATGTAAGCGCACAAACCTTTAAAACTTTATGATTCTAAACAAATACATATATACTGCTTAAGTATTGAAGTCATAAACTGTATTAAGTCTTCTTTTAATACTGTCTTCACCCGAAACTCGTAAAAGTTAAACTCTCTCTTCAAAAATAACTTAACTCTAAATTAAAAGCTTCATTTCGGGCTTTTGTACTGCAATAAAGATTTCTTATTCAGTTTATTTGAATTTGAAGGCAATTCTAGAGAAAGAACATTATTGGAAAAATTAGGAGAGCTTCAGATCATTATAATGAGTATTAATACTCGTTTCTAAGCTATTGTTGTTATCTTCAGCTGAACGCTTCATTAAACACATTGATGTGAACAGAATGGCATTTGTCCCTAAATTTTTATTTAAACTCTTCTTAATAGCAAAACGTGCAATATATTGAATATTTAGTGTGCATTATAATAAACCATTCAAATTGCTTTCCATCTGTGGGCTCAAAAATTTTCAAATATGAATAACGCAAATGTTTGAGTTCAACTAATTTATTATTAAGTGATGAATGATTGCGCAACAGTGCAAACCTATCATCAATCACTGGAAGTGCATAGAAATCAATGACACCTTATTCAGTGAATCTTTTCTGTCTTCTCTTCCTCTTCTATCTATTCTCGATAGACTATCAATAAGTTAAATATGACTTTGCCTTCGTTTCAATAGAATTTCAAATTCACAAAACTTCTTCTTTAAGTCTCTATTTTTTCATTCGAATACATTGAATAATCTATTAAAGTATTATTTAATGTTATGTCAGAACCTTATTTAGAAAAGTTTCTGAACAAATTTGTTTATGCAGTCAATTCAAATGAGAGTATAATTGACAAGTTTAAAAAGTGAAACTTTACTCAATCTATTGTCAAAATAAACCATTTTTCTTGTAAAAGGCAGTAAACAGAACAGGATTTCATTCTAATAAAGTTAAGTTAATTAAGATAGTATTGTGTCTCTCTTTGCTAACTGTTTGCATTGAAAATAATTAACATTGAGATATAGACAGACAGCCATTCTTTAATAGTATATATTACTGCAAAATGACATCTCTAACTGATTAGCCTAAAGAGTTGTATTTTATTATTTAACTAAAGGTAGCATTTATTTAACAAGTCACGCAATATTTACCATTATATCAATGACATTATCTATATGAAGGCCACAAAATTCTTGTATTCTACTAATTGTGCTCTTCTAAAGTTTACTAAGGCTTTATTCAACTGCTATTCAGTTTGAATGCTATGAAATGCTAGATATTATTTAGATGTCGATCGACATTATTAGGTAATCATTTGATATAACAATACAATTGAGTTAAACTTTGCATAAATTTTAATATTTTTCTTTGAATTCATAAATTTATGATTTGAATTACTTATTTTTGTTATTTTTGGAATGTGTTTGTTCCTCATTGTACTTTCACTTAATTGTAAAGAATACTGTGTATGACATTGATATTTATATTGATATATGATATGATTTATTGGTATAACAAAAGATATTTGCAATAAAACACTTAAATATTAAAAGCATTCAAAAATTTGTATTTTTGAGTATTCTTTTTACACATACAATTCAAATAAATCAGTTTTTTGTAAATATAATTCTTTATTTAGTTTTGAGAATAATTTTTTCTTTATTGGTGTTTGTTTTACAAGTTTTTTTATATGCATAAAGTTTTATCTCGTGATAATTGTTGAATTAATTCATAATCTTAGTGATCATTTGACGAGAAAACCCACTAATTAAAAGTG
Source organism: Nanhermannia comitalis (assembly GCA_034697665.1). Lineage (NCBI taxonomy): Eukaryota > Metazoa > Arthropoda > Arachnida > Sarcoptiformes > Nanhermanniidae > Nanhermannia > Nanhermannia comitalis. Next base: position 12,880 of record JAQGAM010000373.1, read on the forward strand.
TAATTTATTATGCATTACATAATGAAGAAAAGAATTAGCTGTCATGAAAGTCAAGACTACCCACACAGATGTTTTGTAAAGTTTCTAAACAAAAAGAAAAAGTTGTGTGATTTTGAAAGTATATTGTTATAACTTATCCCTATATTCTGCGAGATTGAAAGCACTGTATTATATTTCTAAACCTAGTGCTAGAAAAATAAACGCATTTGTAAACGTGAACCCATTATAAAGAGACTTAAAATATAGTATGAATTACTTTGTATTTTTGTTACTTCATTAAAAGCGTTAATTAAGTACAGATACGAGAAATGTTGTATTTCTCTTCTCATTAGTAATAATTGATAAAAGATGTTTACAAAGTTAAAAAACAAAATTTTAAATAAACGAAATTTAGTGTGCGCTGAAGTTTTGTGCGTATATCATACCAATTATCCTTTCATTTAATAATCTTGATCTGAGTCTAAAGATATGCAGAGTTTTGTTTGACTCTTGTTTAATGTGACAAACATTAAAGAGAACTAATCTTTGGATTTTAAAAATAAATACAGAGGGTGATCACTATATTTTGAAACAAATTTGAATAATTATAACTAAACAAATATTTAACGTATATAAATGAT
>JAQGAM010000374.1:0-13496 GCA_034697665.1 Nanhermannia comitalis
TAGTTCTGAAAAGTTTCATAAATAGTTTGATAAATAGTTTCATAAATAGTTTCATAAAAAGCTAAATAAATATACAACAAACTGATGTTATTATTGTTAATATAGTTGAATGTACTCTATATTCATGGTATTCAAGTTACAAGACGTACAAGATCTACAAGACATGCTTGAAAAGCAGTTCAAAAGTAACATAACTATAACTATTCGGTCAGTGCTTTGAGGAGTGCTTTTCTCTAAGAGAAGCCAAACTCCAAGTGAGCTGAGTTAGTGTTGTTCAGCGTTTGTCTGTTTGTGTGACTACGATTCGCATCAAAAAGGCATAGACTGTAAGGACTGCCAAAATATATTAATTCGCTGTAAACTCAACAAAACAGAGCATTGGTTCCCAAAATGTCTATTAATAGTAATTTTTGTTAGTTTTGAAAAGTGATCAAAACGTTTATTATTGCAAACCGTTGTCAACGAATCAGTGGTGAACTGAAACACTTTGAGCGCATTTGCATTGCATCTCAAATATCGATATATAAGAAGCTCTGCTCTGACTCAACACTCAACACATTGAACACATTGAACACATTGAACACCATATACTGCGTGAGACGAGAGGTCTATTACCTCAACCTTATTGTTGACAAATATTCATGGCTTTTGCTTTAATTAAAGTTAGACTCTATTTCACCCTAAAGTATTGAAGTATTGCTTATCTGTTGACTGACTTCGCAAACAATACCTTCAAAGAGAAGACAAGCCATAGCTGTCTATGAAAACATTGCAGAAAGTGTGGAATAATATGATAGAGATGTCAAACATGGCAAACATGGCCACTATCACGACCACACAGTTTCCACCCGTACATTATAGTTCCTCTTTTGTCTCATATCTAATTCAGGTAAATATCATCTCATTTATGCATTACTTATCATTCATTAGATACTAATTATCTGTTTAATTGTTATGTGATTTATGTGTCATTGCATTTGAATGCAAACAAACACTTCATATATTTTTATCAGTTATTCGTATGCAATATAACAGGTCTAACACTATATAATTGTTACTAAATTACTATTTTTATTATTTATTTACACTTTTGTTTTTCTCTATAAATGCTAATTGAGTTCAATCTAATCAACAAACAGATAATCCTTTCGATTGACTTAAAGTTTAAATATCTCAACATTTGAGTGCAATTTAAATAAATGAAAAATAGAGACATCAATAGGTCGTTAGTCAGCTATTAGTCATTTATTCATATGTTTTGCATAATAGTGATGCAGTCCTATGGGTCTTATCATGTAATAGGACTCTGTTATGTTCATCTCACACAACATTCAAACAAATACAGAAAAATATAGTTTAAAACATTTAATTTAAATTCGTACTAATTTTCTGAGCACTACTTCTTTAGTGAGCTTTGAATTTATGATTACCTGTACTGTACTGTTTTGCTGTTTCCTATCAAATAAATTACTGTTAATTATATTATTCATTAGAAATAGACTAAAACATTGAGTCAATTCTGAGATTATTTAATAGTTAAAAGTTGTCGCTCAGGATATACTTTATGTAATTATTATGTAATCGTTTATAAAAAACTTTGGAAACTTATTTTATGACTATAATTGATTAAATTAATTGTAAAGTCTTTGTGTTTAATATTTGTATTTCTGAGAAAATTGAAATATTATTTAATTGTAGTATTGATTATCTGAACAATTGAAAGGCAAATAATGATTCATTAATCTTTTGATTATTTCAATCATAATCTATAGCATGGAATCACATGTACCGGTACTGCGCGTACAGACAATTGCATTCTGTTTTATTGTGTTTCAAAATTAACTTTCAAAATATTGCATAACTTCGTATGAAATTATTTTAATATTTTCCTCAACTTTCAAGAGTTGGAGAGTTTTGAGGCGTTGTCTTCGATATGGCACTAAAAATATATTTGTAGTTACAAAATATGAAATATTTGTTAAGCAAATAAAATTGAGATAAGATGTTATAATCAGTACTTGAGATCATATATCAGTATAGGATTATAAGTTATAAGAAGAGACGACTTTCTGGTCGTCTAAAATATAGCTCAACATATTTTCAAAACGTCCGATTCAAACCCGAAGTATGAAAACTGCTGACCAATGTTTAGGTCAAATATTTTTGTATTTAATTTATGTACTGCATGTTAGTAAACCCGAGTAAACCATATGTACATGAGTTAGATCACTAAAAGTGAAACTTACAGTTAGATTGATAATTAACATTTTATCGACTTTTACTCGGTCTAAATTAAACATTCTATACAATAATAATATATATACATTCTATGGATATCATGTTAAATGTACAGCATTTAAATTTGTTTCATTCAATTAATTTTAACTATAAGTGAAAGACTTCAAAAAGTTAATTAAGTTTATTTACTTTAAATCTGGATTTAAAGGATCATTAAAATAACGTTAAATTTAATTTGTCACTCCAATTGAGTCATCAATTGCTTTGCAAATAAATATCAGCTGACATTTCAACTTTTGAGCCTTAAATAAATTTGTATAATTTTCTAAAAGTAGAGTTTAGTGTATTGATAAGTATTAGATTTTTTTAATCATTGTATTTCTCCAAGTTTTCTGCAGTCTTTTGTCGGTCAATAGATTTTTAAATATTAAATAACATTTTCTACTTATACTGATACCGTACGAGTTGACCATATTCTATGATTAGACCATTGTTTAAATTATTGCAATTGCGGTTTCTGATCATTACTATTAAATATGATAATTATTTTGTTTAAACCGTATACAGGTATCAATCAAATGACTGAACCCTTGAATATTGAATCAAATACAGTAACGAGCACTTTTGACATATACTCTTCAGATAGATTCAAGAAAACGGGAATTCCCGATAAATCCCTTTTCTTCTTATTTTTTCAATTTCTATAAGTTCTTCACATAAAATAATTTTAGATAAAACTTCGTATACTATCAAACAAAATGATTAAATATTTGATTCAATGGTCGAGTTTAACCTTTACACTAAAGCTAAGAATCGATTGAGACATCTTATAAAAGCTGACTTAAAAGCCTATTCAAAAGCCTATTCAAGACAAGGCCAATAGTTTTCAATAGCATTCTCGAGTCTAATCGCATATACCTTTACCTCAAATTAATTTATTAATTTAATATCATATTTAATGCAATAATCTCAAGATTTTTGTATCTTTATTCTCACAATCCATTCGCATTTAATAATTAAAATGATGTGTTTTAATCACGCGTAACATTTCTACTCCTTATAAAACTAAACAAATAATCAAATCAGACAAATAATGGATTAATATTTATTCAGTTTAATGATGTGCTGATAATTGTATATCTTATGGTATGATTATTAGTATTGTTTATTTGTTAGTTAAGTGTATTTAATGAGAAAATATAGATTTTATATTTCAAACAAATAAGAAAAGAGGATTTGCAGCTCATTTAATGCTAAAAATTATAAAACTCAATAATAGCTCACATGTAAGTTATTTACAGTTGTTCTGCCATTCATTTGGTTTCTTTTAATGTTATATTTTATTGAAATGTTGCAACTTTTAACGAAATGGACCCATTCATTCAGCAAACGAAATGTTTTCATATGAATTACACTAAAGAATGAATCATTTCAATGACAAACGCTTGAAGTTTGCATAAGTATTCGCGTTAAATAATATTTATTGCACAACAACTTGTTTTTATAGAAAGAGCATGTTTTTCATATGAAAAAATACAGTAAAAACACCTTTCATTTTAGGATCTGATTATCTGCGATATTCAATACAGATAACAAACTACTGTCAAATTTTACCGTTTTTATTGAAAGAGCATAAACATCATGAGAATTAATAGTTTTTTTTCATGGAATCAAAAAATACTTTCATTATTAGATAGCATTCATTTGTGTAAAAATAGCATATTTTGAAGATAAACTCCCAATCTATTGTTTGAAAATCCTTGTTATAATATCCAAATCATTTCAATTCATTATAAACATTTAACATTACAAAAATTGCTTTTATTATTACTGTTTAATACAGTTTTCTTATTAAAATATTAAACCTTTAAATAATAGTTTAAGAATTGTTTTTCAAAGTAATAGCTCAGGCATTCTTGAAGCGCAACTTAAATATTTAAAAAGTGCGCTGAGTTCTAGAATATCCGACTAATAAAGGAATCCCAGGCTCTAGTTTTTGAGGTTGAGTTTATTTTAAAGAAAATGATCGAAACAAAAGTTCAATGCATTCGATAAGCTATTTACTCAAAAGACAGGTTTTGCTATAATAGTGAGACTCTTTGAGATTCCTGCATATGTGTAATTACACACAGTGTTAGTATTACATTAAAACGTTATTCTTCTTCAAAAGCTTAGCCTTAAAATTGAAACAAAAACAAAATACTTGAGAGCCTCACTTTTGCCTAATTTGTGATATAAATTATTTTCGATTTAGTATATGAGACATACGGTGTAATTGTTGGCAAAGGAGACAAAACTATAATTTATTCAATTCATACCTGTTTGTGAGATAGGGAAGAAATACATGAGATTACTATTTTCAAACTGGAAATGTGTTTTGTTTTTATAATAAAATCGGTCAAAATTGACGTCAATAGTTGAAGAGATTACCGGCGCGTGGATGCGAACGCATAGATAGAAATATCGTTTCAGTCATGTATCGTAGTTTTGAAACATACATCATATTAGTTGTGATTATTCCTCATGTACTACACGAGTATTTTTAATAACAACTTTTTATTTAAATTCATAAATGAATCCTTGAAAGGGGTGTCATATAAGTTATTTATGTTTGAATGTAACGCTAGACCTGCTATCATAAAACCGGACCTTCTATTTAATTAAGTGGCAAACGATGACCTCGTAAATGGTTGATATTGTTCTGTCCTTTAGTAAACTTTGCAAAATCTGTTTTATTTGTTTTGCTAGTTTTGGATTCTATCGAACTTTTATTGACTAATTCTAGTCAAACAGTATTTATTAATTTTGGTGTTACATCACATCTCATACAACTATTTGATGGCTTATTCTCACCCTTATTAATGAGAATCAACGTCAAAATGTTGACACATAGTTTTTTAATTAATAGTTTAATAATACCTACAAAAGAAAGAGTTGGAATAGATTTATGGACTTTTTTAGAGCAAATGAGATCCTGTTTTGTTGAGAGTTCACCTGTTGTTGACTTATTTCCATCGGTGAGTTGAATACATTACTTACGTTTTGAGGTTTAGAAATGATTTTATCATTAAAGGGAATATCAAATAAATAAACTATATTTAGATTACGATTTGCGTAAATCGAAACAGACAAACACTAGTATTTGTTTTACGTTTATATTAACTTTCAATAACTTTTGTACCTGAATACGAATGAGTGAGTGTTGTCTCTGTGTTATTGAGTAGAATCGACTCAATTTAATGATAGAAAACACGTTTTGCTATTTGCTAGAAATTGTAAATTAATTCAATGACGCTCTTATGTTGGTTAGGCTTAATTCAAATTCAATGTCTACATGCCGTGAGTCAGGTTTGCACATAAGTTCCGTTTATAGCTCATAACTTAAATATATGTTTCCGATACGTTTCTTTCAGTTTGCTTAAGAAATCGAATCTTTCAAGTCCTACGACTCATTAATTATCTTTTATTAGTGTTCATTTATATCAAGTAAATTATTGTTATGCCAAACAATTTTCCATTACTTGTGTATTTTTTCCACTCGAGTCTCAATTAACTTTACTTTATTATCGTTACTCGAATTATTGCAGAATAATTGTTATTTGTTATGAAACTTTTGTGTGAACACACATTTAATGCATTGTCTTAAAAATGAATCTAAAAAGAAGTTTGAATTTTTCTCAACTCTATTATAATAATCAAATCTCATTGAAATTTTTAAATAAAATATATATTAATTTAAACTCAAATTGTGGGAAATTTGCCAAAATAGTAAGTTTTCAAAGATATTGTCTCTTTTGAAAGAGTTTTTCAATTAAGCACTTAAATACAATTTTACTTTTTTATGCAGTTAATGATAAAAATAACTCAAATTAAAGTAATTATTTCTAATTTTAGTCTTGACGTCATTGTAAAGTTTAATTATATTTGATTTAACTTTTATTAAACTTTTATTAAATTAAATAAAAGGCAAACACTATAAAAGCTTTAAATAGGATATAAAAGAATAATTTAAATAATTGATAACACAATTGCGGTATAGCTTTACTCAATATTTAAAAACTCTTAAATAGGCCGCTACTGAGACGGATATTGTAGATGAAGACAATGTCAAAAAGAGCACAACTGTAACTACGAGTACAACAAAGAAATCGCCGCAAATATCAGCCGCAAAGTCTCGGTGGAAACAGTTGGCCAAAAGTGCATTCGTTCGTAATTTACATAAAACATCTCAATCATCAAATCATGTCAATGACAGCACACATACCAATGGTATTTCGCGGGTCCATAGTATTGAAGAGGACTGTGACGAAAATAAAGAACTCACTTTACTTGAGTTGTTAGCTTTAAAATCGCTTGAGTTGAGTGCGCCCGCGAGTGATATCATTTTGAAAAACCGGTCCAATAATTGGGTTCAACTCTCGGGTCATGAGGACTCTTTCGCATTTGCCGGACCCGGAACTATATGGAAGAAGAGGTCCACCGATGACACCGAAGTGCGTGCTTACGAAGCATTAATGAACGACACATTAATGAGCGAAATGGTGCCAAAGTTTTTTAGAGATGTCCAATACAAAGGCGACAACTTTATTGAGATGGAAGACCTCTTATACGAATACAAAGACGCAGCTATAATGGACATCAAGATGGGGTCACGAACTTTCCTCGAGTGTGAAGTTCAAAACAGTAAAGCGAGAAATGATTTGTATGAAAAGATGGTCAAAATAGATCCGAACGCACCCTCAATACTAGAACATGAAAACAAAGCTGTAACCAAATTAACTTATATGAAGTTCAGAGAAACACTCAGCTCGTCATCAAATTTAGGGTTTCGTATCGAAGGCTTCAAAGTATGTTTTATATGACTTAATGTTTTAGAATTAATCGAAAAATTTAATTCTCAATTAAATTAAATTAAATTAAATTATTTTTTTTTTATAAATTAAAGGCTGGAAACGAGTTTCAATTGACAAAAGACCTCAAATTAGTTAAATCGAGAGACGAAGTAAAAGCAACATTACGTGCGTTTCTGTTGGGCAAAAATGAGGTCCGACTCAAACTTATAGAACGACTCCAGCAATTGGTGATTAGTTTCGAGAAATCAGAATTTTTCAAAACCCATGAAGTGATTGGTAGCAGTTTGCTTATCATCCATAACAGAAAAAACGCAGGCGTCTGGATGATTGACTTCGCAAAGACTGTCCCTTTGCCAGAAGGAGTTACTGTAGATCATAAATCTGTTTGGAACTTAGGCAATCATGAAGACGGATATTTATTTGGTTTAAATAATCTGATCAGTATATTAGAAGAATGTCATGTTTAGGCTTTTTTATAATTTAATTCCTTTTAAATACAGCATCAAATTTCAAACTTTGTTTACATGTTTATAATTTGATTAACTGTGTGCCAAAGTCACGATATTATCTCTTTTTGTATATAATTTATTACATAAATTTCATGTTTTTATTATTATTATTAAATATTACTCATTATAACGCATTATAACTTAGTTTAAGACAAAAATAAATTGATTATGAAATGATTATATCAAATGTTTAATGAGAAAAATGTGCTAAACATGAAACTATACATAATTTAATTGATAAAATGGCATTTCTTTAAAAGTTGTCAAAAAAGTGTTAACTTCTAAACACTAAAATTGAGTCACATTTATATTTACACTTTAACTGATAAATCATCGGTTGATATCTTCAGCAATGATTTTTTGATTCTAAGAGCTGTCAAACGCGCGGATGGATTGTGAGCCCACGACTCTTTTATAATTTTACTCAAATCGAACAAAATCTATTCAAATAATATAAAAAATGAATTAGTAATCAAATAGATGAGTAAAAGCCATTAAATAGCATACGCTTTCGCTTAGCCATCGGCTCGATATCTGAGGCCTCTGTTGGTCAACACAAACCACTTTTCTCATGTCTTCAAAACTGGGATCGTTTGGCACAATATCATAATAGGGAACAACATATTCTTCATAAACGCCGTTTATTTCTGAACGACGCACCACTTCCCAGAAGACCAGAGCTAAAGAGTATCTGTTGTAAAACAAAATAACAGTAAAAATCATTAACAGGTATGCAACGGATGAATAATATATGACATACATATCGGCCAATCTGTAAGACTCAAAGACATCACTCTTCATAGTCTCGTCGAGTACTTCTGGAGCCATATATCTCTTGGTCCCGACTCTATGATTCTGAGCGACATTGACTTGTCCTGTAGTTTGTGTATGAGTTACAGCCAGACCGAAGTCAGCGATACAACAGCTCGAATGGTTTTTCATCAAAATATTCTTTGACTTGATATCTCTGTGAGCAATAGCAGGCTTTCCCTGAGTGCCGAATATCTCAGTGTGCAAATGCAAAAGTCCCGACACTATCGATATAAGTATTGATAACATTTGCTGAGGTTTTGGAGCTGTTTTATTTAAATAGTCATAAAGTGATCCCAACTCGTAATAGTTTGTTATGAGCCATAACTGAGTGCAGGAGTTATGAGACGTCACATCAGATCCGAGAAATCCTAAAATGTTTTCATGTCTTAACATAATAGTGCTGTAAACCTCAGTCTCTCTAATCCAAGACGCCTCGTCTCGAGAGAAGAATATCTTGACGGCAATGCTCTCCGACTGCCAGAGCCCGCGCCACACCTCTCCATACCTGCCTTTACCCACACATTCATCCAAATGTATTTGTTTTGCTAAAGTCCTCTGTATTAGTAAAGGCAGACCAGAGCCCGACCCTGAGGTCATAGAGTGTTCGAACACTTCCCTCAAAGTGCTGTCTCCGGCGGCGGTCACTCTCAGGTCGTCTTTAAAGGTGCAGTCATTCGGGTTTTTCTCCAAATGATTAGGACTTAATCGCAATAAATGAGACATTTTCTGTCTGTGCTTTTGGCGCAACCAATAGATTATCATAAATATCGTTATTATAAATATGACACCACTCAAGACCCCAAACACACAAACCCATGGATTAAAGCCCTCATTATTGCTATCAATCGATTCGTTCTCTTTGTTCTCATTTGAGTTCTGGTCTGTTATTAAAGGAAACGATTTATTATTACATAAATTAGTTTTACAACAAAAGGCTGAATATTGAGCAGTTCGGCGAAACCATTCTTGAGATGACGTCGAACTCGACTGCGTTTTAGAGCCGCAGACATATCGAGAGTGATCACCACTGAGACAGCCCTTCTTCTGAACGATTCTGTCGACCACTTTGTCGTAAACACTCGTTGTATAACACTTTCAATCAATTATTGCAATATTAGTATTAATTGAGTAAAAAATAAATAAATAATAAAACAATAAAATGATATATAACTATAATTACAACGGAAGAGTTGTGACAAATGTAATGATTGGGATGTGTGAGACACGTCTCGTCATCACAAGTATAGCATTGAATCCAATTTTGAACCATTGCTTACATTCCACTCTATTAGACGTCTATTCTATTACTGAAACACTTTTTTTAATTTATGTTTTATTTATTTATTGAAAACAACATTAATATTAGTGTTAATTATTTGGCAATTCATTTATTACTAAACAAACAAATAATTGTCAAATCGTCTCAGCTCTCGAGTAATTCTTGAAACCAAGAGAAACAGACATTTTGTGTAACAAAGAATTCGATTATTCAATGAAATTCTCAAAAATCGTAAAATCGATTGTTTTGTTGAAATCGAGTTTTATTTACTGTCAGTTATTTTTGAGCTCATAATCGAGATGTCGCTCAACACAAGTCTTTCTCTGCTTTAGTTTCAAAAAAACTTTTAAATTTTTCTATAATAATAAAAATATAAATTTTTATAAGATTTTACCGAATATTTGACAATTAAACTAAAATATAAACTTCAAAATCAAACGGTTTATAATTTTGATGATTTTTATCCTAAAACCTATTATTTGATGTAAATGTACATTAATGTACACCAGTATTAATTATAAGTCGGGTCTCGGATTTCGGTTAAAATAAATTTTCTGATTCCGCGGTTAAAATCGGGGAAATTATTTTAACCGAAATTCGGTTTTAAATATTTAGAGAATTGCTAAAAAGTTGAAATTTCGGTTTTTATTGGTTTTAAAATTTCAAAAAACTGTAATTTCGGTTGAAATCGGATTAAAATTTCCCAAAAAGCGAGGAATAAAATGGTTTTAATTCTCAATAATAGCTGAGTGTTGTACTCATTAATGTTTTGATTTACTTATTCCTTATTTTTATGAATATGTCCTTAAAAATAGGATTAAAATTAGATTTGGCTTAACTTAAAATGTTATTTATTTATTAAAAATTTATTGATTTAAACGAAAAATTATTATTATTTGTTAGCATTTTTGTAAATTTGTGGCCAATTTGTTATTTTAAAAACCGATTTTAACCGATTCACTAACTCATGTAATCGGCGGTTTTTATCGGTTAAAATCGGTTAAAACCGATAACCGGGAACCCGAGTTATAAATAATGATACATACAGACTAAAAGTCAGTTTCACTAAGCACGAGAATTGGCTTATCAGTCTTTGAGCCGAGTCTCCGTCCCCGACTGAGCTACCTCTAAAATAGGCAATTAAAGTATTTATAAATGTGTCTCAAATGACTTTTTTTATACGATTAAATTCATACTTAACTTTTGAGTCGATTTTATGAAATACATTAAGTTTCACTCATTGAGTGCAAGACTAGCCTTTATAACTGCAATTTGAGTGCAAATTATAACTACCAAAAAAGGTTAAGTGTTAAGCATTCAGTTAACTATTTTTGGTTGTTTTAATTTGATCGAAAAGCTTGTCTATGCAATGATTAGGGTGACCAGGTAAAATTGATTCCAAAACTGGACAACTTAAAAAATTAAAGGGGGGACCAAAGGATAAATTTTTATTTTCAAATAAACTCAAAGGGGGGACCAAGCACTGGATTTTTCAAAAATAGCCCAAAAACTGGACGTCTGGTCACCCTAGCAATGATAGATATGCAAAATTTACTTTTTCTCTAATCTACAAATATTATATAGTATATTACAGAATATTTTCTATCAGCATTTACAAGCAATTGTGGAAAATATTTTTGTTTTTAATAGCATTTTGGCCCGTCATATACTAGTATATTCGACTAAAGAGTTTATTTTATCATCGCATTTGCATATAATATGATGAAATATCATGTCTGATGTTAGAGGTTTTTTAAACACTGACAAACTTGACAGTATCAATCAATAAAATGTAGACAGAGATGATCATAGTTCACTATGATTGTTATGAACTATACTAAATAACAAATATATTTTAATAAAGAATTTCCCTTTTAAATGGGAAAATTATATTATTCAAAATTTATAACTGTTGTTTACACTCAAATTATGAGGAAATTGAAAGTGAAATGGAATTGTGCATTGAATTTCAAGTACAGTTTAGTTAATAACAATTCTTAGAATAAAAAAAATTTAATAAATATTTTATATTTTTAGCTAATGATTACAGACCATCAATCATGATGTTTAGGAAGTTGAATAACATTTATTTATTTAGCGTTTATTATCACAAGAGAGTAGAAAATATTATATAATAAATATCCGGCCGTTAGAAATAATGTCCTAAAACTTTGTATGCATACGAATAATTGAAAAAGGGCTTATTTGGCAGACTTTAAATCAATATAATTCAATATTTGAAGTGTTAGTAAATATAAAATATTTAATTAAATATTTAGCCCTAAAGAATATTTTCATGTTAATTATGCATAAAAATGTTCCATATGTTTAAATAAAAATTCTGGTTATAAAATAGTAAATATAATATAAAATATTTGAGGCATAATAAATAAATATAGTTCTACTCTCTAATTATCACTAATGAAGGCTATCCTATCGCGTGATTATTAAAAATTGAAGTACAGTGTTTGTTAACATATTTGTAAACCGATATAATGGTGTAAATATTTAAGAAACATAATTAAATAAATTCTTTAATTATAACCAAAGTGCAAATATATTTCAAGGGGTATGAACAGGACTTTGAAAATTTTAACATAAAATATTACATTTTAATCAATAGAATCAAATTTTATTTATATATTAAGAGTCAAGAAAAATATTGAAGTCGTTTAATTTTAATTAACTATTAAAACTTATAAATTTCAGAAATTTATACACATATTATTCTAGTATATCAAAGGTCTTATAAAAACACGTCAAAAATTGCTGTTTGTCCTTAAAGTGCTGATAATGTCTATTTTTCATAACGAAATAATTGATTAATAGCTTATTTAATTACTTGATAGTTAGTATTTTTGAATTTGATGTTTAAAAATAGCTCTAAAAACATATATTTATCAATCATTATTTAATGTTATGTCAATTTGAAGGTTATTTCACATAACTTATGTGAATACAAAGTCCTTATCTATAGATAAAAGTAATTGACATAACAAATAAGGTTTAAATCAAATTAATGGCTCTAAAAACCCCATAATTATTATAGCAAAAAGTTGTTTGCCAAAAAGAGTTACATAAACTTATTTTCAATTAATGGATTGGAAAACCCGTAAATATGTTTTTATTTATATTCTTATTGGAATTTTGTTATTATTATATTTTTTTATCATTCTCTTTAATGATGAAAATATAAAAAATTTATTTTACGAAAGATTGAGCTAAAACTCGATTATTACCAGATATGAAAACAATTTGTAGACTTAGCATTAAAATGCATAATTTTTAAACTTAATTACAATTCCTTTATAATTGGAGCAGAAAAACTTACCGAACTCAACTCAGAAATCTCTGCGCAAGTCAACGAATACCTATTTATATGACCCTAAAGGTTAAATTAGTTTCAAGCAAAGCCCTGATTTTCAATTTATTATAAAATAATTTACGTAAAAGTAAGGTTAAGTGTGCACTGCAAGGTTTGTCAAACTGCGGTATCCGCGCTGTAGATCCCAATCCAACTAGGGTGGACCTTAGGGTGACCAGGTCCAATTAAATTCAAAACTGGACATGAACTGGACAACTTAAAAAATCAAAGAGGGTACCAAAGGATAATTTTTTGTATATATTTATTTTTACAAAAATACAAAGGGGGACCAAGCACTAGAATTTAAAAAAATACCTTCAAAACTGGACATTCCAGTCCAAAACTGGACATCTGGCCACCCTAGTGGACCCTGCCTTTACTCATTTATTACAATAGTATTGGATTATAAACATATGATAAATGCTCAAGATCTGTGTCAA
>JAQGAM010000375.1:0-13494 GCA_034697665.1 Nanhermannia comitalis
CTCCCCTTCCCTGTTAGCGTACGTGTCTATGTTATCTCTATGTACGCATTTTAAAAATTAGCTTGATTCCCCTCCCCCATGACTGCGTACGTACTATGTGTATCACCCCTTATGGGAATACGTGGGTTTATATAGGAGTGAGGGCTGAAATATAGTTAGTATTGAAGATTATTTAGTGCTTATTATAACTTATGATTATTCTATAATTTAGTGAACCATTTATAGTGAACTATAAGTACTGGTTATGTCTTTGACAATATTTCACACTATTTTTTATGGAACATATACATTAAATTGAAATTTTTATTTATAGTTAAACAGAAGTGGTTTTATTCATTTAATGGAGAATAATGTCTGTTAGAGACGGAAAATACAGTTCAGACACTTTTGATAGATTTGGTGACGATTTATGTGAACTGTTATTAAGTTATTTGTCAGTTAAACAGAAGAAACGCTTTGAATGTGTTTCTAAACAATGGCAACGATTAGTGTTTAATAAACAGGAAAAACTGAAAATAAGTTTTTATGGAGAATGTAATGACACGTTTAGGTTATCGTCAGATAATTGTTATTCAAATAATATATTCGAGATTTTGTTTACGAAATTTAAATATATTTATGATCTGGAAATCGATTTTTATATTTATGGCAAAGTTTTGGAAATAATTAATAAAAATTGCATTCATTTGAAAAAAGTTGTACTGAATGGAGATTTCAGTGAAGAGCTATTAACAGACTTTGGGTTAAAGTTGGGCAAAAATCTAGAGTTTATAAAATTGAACACTTTATACAAAGAAAACTTTACAAATCCACTGAAAACAATTTTGCCGTTCACTGAAAATCTCAAAATTATTTCCATAAATAGAAATGAAATGCATTCACTATATGAAACATTTTTACCAAAATTGGAGGAAATTATGGATTTATTTATTTGTTATTTAAAAGATTTCATTGTTTTCACTGATAAGTACTGCAAACAACTTAAGAAAATAAGCTTTTGTCCAATTCTTAACAGTGTATCAGTGGTTCAATTATTAACACAATTATCTCGTTATCAAAACATTGAATCATTAGATTTGACCCGAATTTTCGTCAATGAAGTGATTGATAACGAACTGATGGTAATCAGCAATAACTGCAAGAATTTGAAAGAAATCTCGATATGTTTTAAATCCTATGAGTGTAATAAAGAAATTTTTGAAATTTTTGGCTCTTTTCATACACTGGAGTTACTGAGAGTTAATATAAAATATAAAACTATAAGCATCGGAAAAATTAAGTCACTTGAAAAGTGTGTAAATTTAAAGTCTCTTCAATTAAGTATTTATGGTTTAACTGACGAACACTTGGATGGCATTCACTTATATTTAACACAATTGAAGACTGTTTTATGTCTAAATTCAAAAATTACAGACAAAACACTACAAAAATTGGCAAAAATCGAAAACTTATCAAAAGTTATAACAAATTCTCCGAAAATAAGTGATTTAGGAGTTTGTGATTTAATCAAAAACAGCCCTAATATTAAAACACTTGTTGTTATCGATAAATATATTAATGAGAAAACTATTGAAGCGTTTATTGAAAGAGCGAATAATAATCGGAAATTACAATACAAGTTCTCTAATTATTATACTTCTAGTGATAATAAACCTCATTATAATATTAGTGGTATTTCTCAAAATTTATTATACATTGGTTCTCGACTGTAATTTACTATTATTAACGCTGTATCAGAAGTACACACTTGTATTTTCTCTCGATAATAACACTGAAAAATAATTTAAATGCTAATTCATTTGCCAGAATTATCATTTGCTGACAAATTATAAAGAGTACTTAAATAATGTCTAATATTTTATGCTTTTTTTAATTTAAAATAAAATAATATAATTTAAAAACATTTTTTGATTTAGAATTAAAAATTTTGTGATAAATGGCTGCAGGGTTGCCAACTTTGTTACATTTTAAATCAGGACAAAAAAATTAAAGTGGGACCAAGTGATAAATTTACACTTTCGTGAATTTGAGAGTGTATTTTTAAATTATTTATACAAACAAATAGCAAATTAGGAAAATAACATGAAAATAGCGAATATGGGGCTAAACACTATCAATAGGAATTTTCAAAATAATGTTCCTTATGATTATTTACTAATTTCTCTAACAATGTTTAGGGGAAGTGTTTCAGACGTGGCCACTTGTTTCATAGAACTTAAGGTAATTTTTTAAAAAAATAATTAGTATAATGATTTTGTTCTTAACAATAAGTAAATCCGGCTCCGGTAGAAAGAAAGTGATTTTTTATTCTAGATTAGTGAATAGTAGTGTAAGCCATCCTAGATATATAAATAAGTTATTGCTTTAAATATTCATTTTTATTTTTATTGATTATTAGTTTATTTAAATTTATATTTTAATGTCTGTTCATCTGATTCTTTAAACAGGCTAATTTCAGTTTTTCTTTTTTGTTTTGAAGGTGACATATCCGGTGCTCTCCTATGTCCTCCTCAGGGTGGCCACATGCCCTGAATTGGGCATTTGAGGTCTAGTTTCATTGACATCTGAAAATGTATACCTTGGTCCTCCCTTTGATTTTTAGGGTATAATATGAAAAACATACCTTTTGTCCCTTTTGATAAATTGTCCCCTCATCGGTTAAAAAATTATGTGGTCACCCTGGTCCTCCTTCGGGGTGACAAATAATAGGGGCTGAAGTACATTGAATATGCACGTTAACTGACTCATAGCAGTATTTCTATAGTTTATAAACATAAAGTAATTCTCACTTAGGGGTCATTCTATTCTATCTCACACACAGTTTATTTGTCTTCATAATGGATAGACTTTTAATTTATTTGTCATGTATTTTAAGTGTAATTCAGATTATAATAAATATGAATTTATTGTTAATTAGATTTTTTCAATGATTTTATTATTAATAAAATACGGTCTCAACTATTAATTGTATCAAATAAACTGAATTATAAGCAATTCTACGGTATATTAACTCCAACAAAATTATATACTGTACATACAATAGGCACAACGCACTCATAAAACTAACGCTTTTACTTAATTTTTAATTACATTCTTTTAATATTTAACACATTTATCATCATTAGGTTTAAAATCGTATAAAGTATATGGGATAACATGTATTTTCTTTTTTTCATTTCGCAACATATATACCAAAATATGAACGGGAATTAAAACCAATAATCCAAGTGTTATTGCAGTAACCGATTCTGCCAAAGACAAAGGGGTTATCATCCAAGTAATCACATCTTCAACAGTGATTATGACTGAAAATACCACAACTATCCAATAATTTTCTTTAATAATACCGCTCAGTCCTATATAATTGATAGTCATATGCATTAAGACCTGCCCAACGGCTCGGTTTAAATATGTTTCACTTATTTTTAAAGTTGAATTGATTTTTTGGTCGTTATGGATATTGAATTCATTGGATTGAATTGTATTCTGTAGAGTCGGATTGTTCTTAGAATAAAATTCATTCAATTGTTGAGTGAATGAAAACCCAGATATAAGAGATATAACTGTTATAATATCTACAAATAAATAGCAAATTAATACCGCAGTCAAAAAATATTTTGTTACTTTTAAAGTAACACTTTTTCGATTGCTTGAGTTATTCTCTGATTCCGTCATATTTTCACTGCACTAAACCTTAATAATGAACAAATGAATCACTTAATATATGATTATCTTTATTAATCGTTTGCATGTGAAATTTTCATTATATAAATTTTATTCGTTTATTTGAGAAAATATTGATTCACATTTCGGCCTTTTCTACAATGACATAATTGAAAAAAAATCAGTGTTTGCTTGCAATTAAAACTTTAAAATTATTAAAAAAATGCTTTATTAATGTTATATCATTATTATATTCAGACTTTGCAATTAGAAATCTAAAAAATAAAATCATAATTAATTAAATTATATATAAAAACATTCCGAAATAATATAAATTTACATTTAGTTCAATTCTGTATAATAATACAATACATACAACATGAATATCGAAATTATAATGTATTATTAACTCAGCTTTATATTTAGTTAGCTTATTTAGTGGGTTTATTCAGTTAACAGCTAAATTAAGTTTGCTTAATTGTAAATAATAATACATGTACTGTATTATGTTTCTACGGATTTTACATTAAAATTAATTTAATGTTTCATACAATTATATCATTAATAGAAACAGTTGCATTAATTTAATATTTTATGCAAAGTAGTGCTGGGTATTTTCGAGAAATGAATTTCTCGAGTCTCGAAAAAAAATTTACCCTCGAGACTCGAGTCTCGACATTTCCCGAAATTCAATTAACTTTGAAAACATATGACTTTTAAAATATTTATTGATTGTTAATATAAAATTAAGAAATTATGAAAATTTTAATAAATACAAATCCATGCAATTAATTATCAAATTGACTATAATTTTTGTTTAAAACACAAGTTTATTGATTAAATCAGACTTTAATAATGTGCACTTTTTAGAGCTTACCAGCTTTAGAGAATATTCTCTCATATAAAACAGATTATATAATATATCAAATATTTCATTAATTCTTTTTTAATAATTTACTAGAAATTGAGTAATAATTGAGGTTACCAACCGTCCAGATTTCAATTGGATTATCTAATTTTGGGCTATTTTAAAAAATCCAGTACTTAGTTCCCCTTTAAGTTTTTCTCAAAAATAAGAATTTATAAAAAATTATCCTTTACTCCCGCCTTTGAGAGTTTAAGATGTACAGGTAATGTCTAGTTTTTAACTCCATTAAACTTAGTCACCCTAATTTAGGCTCCAAATAAGTGATTAGTTTCCTGAAATTCAAATTTCTAATACTAAAGTCAGTACTTGTTTTATTAATATTTAGCTTAACATTAAACACGAGCTTATCCAACGATTTGACCAAAAATACGTAAAATATAGTAAAAAATCGGATTTAGATTTTCTCTTAATGAAATATAAAAAAATAGTTAACAAATTTGGAAATAAATTAAAGAGCATAGTATTAAGAAATAAGTATATTATATTAATAAAGTATTGAAAAATAAAATATTGAATAATAAGTTATTATATTGAAAAAAAGTGTTATAGTTTAAAAGTATTATCATATAATAGAATTAAAAAATACAAAACACAAATTAGTTGCACGTCTTGACTCCTCTCACTCTCGACCAGAAGTGTCCCTAAAGTCGCAAATACATCAGCATTTGTGACATAACTTTACCCTAAAAATCCAGCTCAAACTGGATTAAAGCCGTATTTCTAGTCACAAATCAGGTCTGAATTCTGGTTAAAAACAACTAAATCAAAGACGAATCAAATAACTTGAAGTAAATTAAGACACTTTTTCTTATTGAAAACTTTTACATTACTTCAATGGGAAGTAATTTTATACTTAATTAACTTTAAAATCTTTAAAAAATAATGAATAAAATTAAGTAAAACATTTTCAGCACTGAATAACCAAAGTAATGAAGAAAACCTTGAGCCTGAGCCTGGATCTGAAGAATCTTAAAGCATAAGCTTGTGTTCAAATCGTAGTCAGACATTTTAGAACAAAAAAATAAAATAAAACAAACTTTTTTATCACTTCATAACAGTAGAAACATAAAAACTCCTTTCATTTGAGTCATAGTCAATGGTCCGAATTCATAGGCATTTGTGTCCACTTTAGTGTTAATGTCATTTCCAAAGCCTTTAGGTTTAAGTGATTTGCGAACTGCCTGTTCATAAATACCACTTTCTTATAATCGAGTTATACTTTAATGAATACAATCAATACATATATTAAAAGCACATAAAATTAAACGCTTGTAAACTGAGACGATATTTGACTCTTCAACCATTTGATTGTCAGATGGATTTATAATCCATATAAAGTATGGCTTAACTAATGCTCCGGATTTTGATATATGAATATCAAATCCTTGAGATTTCTTAGTATTTTGGAACCAATGCCTATTATTCTTGTAATAATGTAAAACAAGATTATCATCTGAAAGCACTGCAGGAACATCTGAAATTAATTTATATAACTTATTATCAAAACTCTTCCACTCGAAAAACTGTTTCAAACAAACTATCAAATAAAATTGTTCTTCTTTTGAAATCTTTTGCCATCAATGATGAATCATATGTTACAAAGTCATACATTTCTAGATATTTTATTATTTTTTATAATTCAATAAATTGTTATAAATATCTGCAAATAATAAAAATCAAAAACTCCTGCGAAAACACAATTTGCAAGAAATCTGCTGAAAATAAATTAAATACAAATACTTAACTTGTTCTTTAGTTGTTATTTGTCTACTATTGATCGCATAATATTTGTTGATTTACAGACTATGCTTTCGCATAACACAGAATATTCCCATCAGATTTCCATTATTGTCAGTATTTACAAACTTTTATTACAACAGCTAATCATTAATTCTTAGATTTGAAAATAAAGAGTCTCACTCATACATAAGTCAAATTGTTAATTTCGTCAAATCATAAAATAAAAAAGTAATTTATAAATGATGAACGCGTTTTTCGGCGTATTGTTAAAGTCAGTTTCGGCGTCAATATTAGGCACAAAAAATCAAAATCTCATTTTCCTTCTTTAATATCTCTTTTTAAATATATTTTAATTAATGAATTACAGTCTGACTCGGTTATTGGTAACTTGTCGGTGTATCAGATATGTGCTGACAATAACTGAGTTTACCAATGAACACATGAATTACAAAATTAATTTAGTATTAAATTAGTTTTTAAATATGAGTAATACAGTAAACATGGAATTACTATTTTCTTCGTAATAATAGCCCTCTATATTAATGTAATAAAAAATTTTTACTATTTAATTTTTTGAGAAATTTTTTAACTTGAAATTAGGATTTTCAGGAAAAATTGTCAAGCCAAATTGGGTGCTATTTATTATATTATTATGGCTCATAAAATTGTTGCTAAATATCCGAATACTTTAACATAAAAGGTATTATGAGACTGATCGGTGCTTGGGACAGTAATTGGAGCAGTCCGTAAAGAAAGGGTGTATCTCAATTTTTTCACAAAATGATATTTTAATTGATTCAAACAAATCAGAATCATATCTAATTGTGGTAAAAAAATCAATATATGTTGCAATTGAAAGTTTTTTGCAATTAATTTTTTTAATTTGATAATTCTGATGATCTGAACTGTAAGAGAATTGTAAAAACTGCTATAAATCTAGAGCGGATGCCTATACTATTTATTTACTTTGCATTTTTCTCGAAATAATGCATATATGAGATACACCCTTTCTTTACGGACTGCTCCATATTTATAATCTCTAATGAACGCTGACATTAACGGTTTAGTATCGTAAACAATAAAAATTAGCAAAAGTAATAGCATATATACATTTCTGATAACTTTTGAGATATAATAATTAAATATAATATAATTTTATATATAAATTCATATATATCTTAATCTTTAAAATTTTTAAATTAGGAAAATGAAAAATCTTTTTTATAACATATTAACAGGAATATATATAATTGATTTTTGCAGGCTTTTTGCAAATAATGTATGTGTAAATGCTTTATATGGTATTAATATAATGGCATTGAATTCTATTTTTATTACAAAAATACATGACTTTATAAATATATGTTACAGTTACAAACAACCTGTCATTCATGCGCTTCTAACCTTTCAATAGTTAAAAATAATAAGAAACTTACTTTAATAATTAAGCATTTATTACTTTAAGATAAATATTACTATTATATCATTTAATAGCGCCTAGTAACTTATATGTCTTTCAATAAAATAAAATATTGAAACTATCAAACTAATTTTATTCAGTGCAATAAATAATAAATTAATGAAAGATAATTATTTCTTAAAATCCAAATGTTTTCCATTAAATAAATCCTCTCCTACAGCAAGGTACCCACAATTTTGCAACAAAAAAGGGGTTTGATTTTAGAAATTTTGCAAATACGAAGGGATTCAAACTCCTCGTTTTTGTATGACAAGTTTTCCACAAAGCTCATTTTCCGCAAATTTTAAAAGATTTCATTAAAAATCTAAATAAAGCAACATGAATACCGAGTTGACTTGGGATAATGCTACGGGTTTATAGGATGCTCGAAATCAATGGATTTGTGACTAATAAATCTCAATCAAGGATATGTAGTAAGGGTGGGTTTTTAACTTAAGTCCGAACTCTTAACCACTGCCCAGTGGGTATTATATGTAATGTTTCGAGTACCATAAAAACCGTCAATGCATCTGTTAGATGAACTGTGCCAGACAGTCAAGGCTTTAGTCTAATAACTTAGACTTATAGGATATTACTCTTACGAGTTAGTAATAGCTCAATAACAATAATTATAATGTTTAATGTTGTGTAACGTAAATAATTTATTTCATATTATTCTGGAGTAGATTTCATAATAGAAACACAATTAATTTCAAATTATCTCAAAACCTTATATAAATAGAATTTTATTTTTTTTCAAAGTATAACTGTATAACTAATGTATTATGATTATCAAAAATCAACATATGTTGCAATTAATTGAATATATCTCTTATAAAAATTGCAAAGAAAAAGTTTTTTCACCTCATTATATATTTGTGATAATTATGTAACAATGTATTAATAATGACTCGAATACAAATAGACGCAAAGCAATATAAATTGGTATTTGTTTGTATTGTAATCATCTTAAGTTAAAATAGTAGTTATATTGTTATATTCGTTAGCTATACAGTTATTATACTTTCAAACAGAAAATGTTTGAAATTTCTATAACTTAAAAATTTAAATAGTAATTAGCAATGTTAGAAAATTTTCAAAGTTATTTTGTTTATATTCAATAATTCAAAATATGTTAAGTAATGGATTTTCAAAGTATTATTGATCTTTCATGGGATAATTATTTGAGTTTCTTGATAAATAATTATTACCCCTATTGGCAAAAATATGTAAAGGGTGTCAATATGTCGTTATTAGATTGTGACCCACATTTAGATAACTGTACACTTGAAATAAGACCGGACAAAATATACACTACTATACCATCTAAAGATGTATGTAATTTTTATTCTGAAAATGAAATTTCTATGAGATTTTACTCAATTTTTAATATAAAAGGTCCATTATATGGAGATATACGAAAATGGCGCAGCCTTTTCATCAATGATTGTCCCACTTCTGACTGAAATTGGGCGTAAGGTTAATAAAAGGTAACATTCATAACAAAATTGTTTTAGGAATATTATTAGGTATTAAATTATATGTAATATAATTCAAAGTATTCACCTGTTTGTCATACCTGAAGAATACCATTACCAATATATATATGGAAAAATGCTTCAAAAAAATTATATTGATAGTTATGATAATCACCCATTCAATTATGCTTTCAACATTCAAGATGGCATGGATTGTTGGCTCATGAATTTTAAATAAATGTCAGATATAATAATTATAATATTTTAATGAAAATTAAATAAAATGAGAATATTATACATGCTGCACTTCATGTATATGAGAAATATAAAAATTATTATTTTTATTATAGGGGAAAGCATTAGCACGGCTACTAAAGGTAAACCAGATTGCATAATGTTCTTGGAGAACACTTTAGAGCAAAAATTTCAATTAATTACTAATTTATTACACAAAAACTTATTAAATTTGATACATGTATGATAGTTGTGTACTGTTTACAAACAAACTCTTTGTACTTAAGGCGCAAAATCTGAGACTTAGCCACAAATAACGTTTGTTAATTCAACACAACTTTAAATAGTATACTATATGCAAAGTAATGCATTATAAATTTAATTAAATAAATTTTATAATATATTAATCTAATTAAGGTGAATAATTAAATTAAGGTAATTAAATTAGACGATTAAAATAATCAAAATAATTAAGTTAAATCAAGGTAATTAACAAAAAAATCAAGTTAACTAAATTAATTAAAAGTAGGTTGAGTCAAAAAGGGAAGTAAGAGGAGCTAAAAAGAGAAAGGGGAGGAACCGGAAAAGGAAAGGTAAGGAGCCAATAGGCGTACCGGAAATACGTCACAGACAGAAAAGTGAAAGGAGTATGAGCAAATCCCACTATTACTCGATTTCTTTACTTTTAAAAATTCAATTGTTTAACTAAAGATAACATAAAAATGACTGCAAACATAAATGGATATTAAGTGTATGGATAACTTTTTTACATTATAAGTTTTATGGATATATCCGTTAACTAATTATATGTGGGTTTATAAGGGATTTCGAGATTCAGAGAAAATTTAATATTTAAGGGAAAGATATAATAAATTAATATTTTTAAGCTCGAGACATATCAAATACAACAAAAGTATTTATATTTAACAATTTTTAATTCTAATTTTTTTGTTACATTTTTTATATTTCGATTTATTTTTATCTAAATAATTATGTGCAGTGTTTTTGTCACAAATGAATTTAATTGTATTAAAATTTATAATAATGTTATTTTTCTATTACAATGATTTTTTGCAAATTTAATTACAAATTCACCTAAATTTAAAGTTTTAAATTTAAAGCAGTTTTTCTCTCTATAGATATTAGAGCCAAACCATTCAATTTTTCATTAGACATAGAATTTCTGAGAGGTTTTAACTCTTTTGAGAGTAGAGAAACTCCTTTCACAACCAATAGTTAAACATATTTTTACAAATTTTAATAAATCATACATAGAATGAGAAAAATCATTAAGTCTATCGTAAAGACTAAAAATGTGTTCAATATCTTTGAAAAGCATTTTTCCTGTTTCACGATTTTGTTTCAAATTATCTAAATTTAAGTTGTAATGAGTGGCAAATAGTGTCATGACATCAAAGTTAATAAATAACTTAGAATTTGGATGAATAGCGCTTATTTCCAACAAAATATCTGTCATTTTATTGTCAAATCTCTCATTAATATTTAATAATAAGCAATCAATTGATGCAAAAAATAAATCAATTTTATAAAATTCAGAAATTTTAAACTGAAGAACTGTTTGAAATTGTAAGGAATATTGGAATATTGGGAATATTGCACAGCTTTCAAAATATTTAATGAGACATATGATATTTGAAGGATACGCCTAGCATGTGTTTTCTTAAGAAATGAAGCATTGATTGTGGACGATGTAGACAATGTTTATCGTATTATTAACAATGCAATTATAAAAGTTCATAAACTATGTAAAAAACAAGTTATAGATTTTGTCTATTCTTATAGCATTATACTTGATAGCTGTCATATATTAGCACTTACACAAGATGGCCGCCTTTATGGATGGAACAGGAATAATTATAACCAGGTAACTAAAATTTTGTGCACTTGAATATAGTAAAAGTCATAATAAAATTAGGTGTCGTTAAGAAAAGAAAATCAAATTGATGAACCGGAAAGGTTTAGAATAATAACAGGTTCCTCTTTAACGTGCAAAAAGAAATTAATAATCAAATTGAGACAAATTAAAAAAAGGCTCAAAGGTAGTTGTGTTGTGTTTATAAGCGTTTAGATGAATTATTAAATCAGCCGTGGGCTAATTGTGAACTATACATAAAGTTTACTAATGATACCACCAGAAATAACACTATTATCGTGCAAACTGTTAAAAATCAAGTCTTGAATGTCTATGTGTTGGTTTGTGATATTTACTCCCTTTTTATAGCTGTATTGTTTTTCAGGTAATAGATTATTATTATACAAATAGGGAGAAACTTTTTGATGAATTATTTTTTCATAAAGTTTAAAAAGATTTTGCTGTACTGTTATTCCTCTATATGAGTTAATCATATGTTTATTTTTACCCTTTTTAAGAATAGGTGTTTATTATTATTAATCATTCTAACCTTTCTCATAATCATAACTTAATTATTACAGTTTTGTGCAATTTTAAGATATATACTTTAGTGTATAGCACGCGATAATAAAAAAAATATCCCAACGCTAATAAATCTGATAAAGTGAAAGTTGAACAAAAGTTCTTTTAAACAGATAATAATCCAGTGATAACAATATTATCAAAGTTTATCATAATTTGTATAAAATAATAACAATTTTCGGTTAATATAATTTATTCAATATTTCTTAAGTTTTTATTAAATATATCAAATTGTAATTTATTATATCGATTACATATTTAGGCAGTTATTCCAATGTTTGAATATATTTATTTTCCAATTTCTAAACACTGTTTAAACAAATTTAATGATTTTAATTAACTTTATTTAAAAGTAATTTTAACCAAAAATGAACACCGAAAGCATATTTTTAAATGTCAATTTTGACTCAAACTCATGCTACAAATTATATGTTTAGTTCAGTTTTTAAACTTATAATTAGATTTTATTTGTTTTAATAGTCTGAATTTGAGTCTGAGTCTGAATTTAACTTATCTAAAGTTAACTTTTTATTTAAGTGTTGAAAAATTTTATTATATCGGACACAGTTTAATGCTTTACGTGAAAGTATATATCTTACTTAAAAGTGCGATTTAGTATTGCACGAAACTGTACACTTGTATAGGAATAAATAATATAAATCTAAATGGAGTTTTTAAAGCTTTCAAATTATAGTAATTTACTGTGATTTGAAGTAAATCGAGCGTTATATTGGAAGAATGCTAGACCTAAACTTAATTAATCTATCAAACATAACTTAATTTTATTTATAGAGGATGTATAGTATATAAAGTGCTAAAAGCTAGTTCTCCTTGAGATCCTATCTTACAAAAAATATATTAAAAAGACAATTAAAATTCCAACATTAAACATAGATTGACCTGCATTAAAATTATCATTTAAAGAAATAGAAAAACTTATTTTTTTAAAAATAATGCAATTATTTACTTGTGAAGTAGAAGTTGGATATACACATTTTAACTTCATCTCAAAAGTCTCAAGCAACCCTTCAATAATATATAGCATATTGTTGTTATAATTATGCTCGATGATTATAACAACAGAAAATTTTTTCGAGTTTAAACTCGAATTACAAAAAATTTAAGCAATGAAACTAGTCCAAACTCTTAACAGTCAATTAGTTCGATCAGTCTAAACTAATTTTGTTCAATCGCGAACTCGCGCAATGATTGGGTCAGATCAGAGGTCACAAATTCTGACTCGAAATACCATGTCCTCAATTTGGTTATTCTTTCGAGTTTTAAAGTCGTGATTCAAATAAAACAGTCATTGGCTTTAAATAAACAATAAAAATAAATCAAAAAAGAAATTTCGGTAAAAAAATATATTCTTTTACGGTATTTTCGGTAAATATCGGGAAATACTATCCTATTTAACCCAATTTAACCGAAAAATTCTAATTGATTTGACAAACTTTTTACTCGATTATTTACTTAAATAGGCGAACAAGAGTTATGAAAAGATAATTTACCAAAATATCTGACCACCGATTATTAT
>JAQGAM010000376.1:0-13477 GCA_034697665.1 Nanhermannia comitalis
TATATAACTATTTAATTTACATATTTTTTGCAAAAGAAACAAAAACTATGCTAAATATTGAAAATGTTTTAGAGAAAAAAATAATTTTTCAATTTACTTAAAAAAGTTGATAGACTTATATTGTCGAGTGTTTTGCTAGTCTTTGAATGAAACGTGAAAATAATTAAATATTGATAATAATGATGCAGTACAAGTAATGTTAATGTAACATAAAATGTTTGAATCGCGAGTTGGGGTCAAGTCATACTAGTGTTAGTAATGTCTTAATTGACACATATTGTGTGACACGCGACCTGCATATAGTTAACAAAGCAGCCAATCCAACATATCCTTCTTCTTCCCATGAAGTTGATATTCAACTGAATTGAGCTGTTAATCATGTATTCATATTCGAAATGCTGACAAAATGTACAATGTTTTCATTTTATGCTTATATGTGTGTTAAGCAGTGATTGAGTCTCATCGAGTAGGACTACACTTACTACACATTATTTCTATTATTATAGTAACCGACTATAACCGACTCAAATGTATTCTTTAGTCACACAAAATTTTTATGCGTGAGAAAAACTCACTCAACTCGAGAATAAAGAAAACAAAACTGAAACTCTAAGCTCTCGAAATGAGTCGAGTTTATGTTATGTTTCATAAGAGGATATTTATTAACTTTATCTTAAAAGACTATTAAATAACATGATTTTGAACAATGACTGACCGTTTTTTGAGATCCTAAAATTCTGGGCAGAATTACCAGAATTGTGTATTAAACTTTGAGAATAAGCTTTATTATTATTATTATTCGAATCTAAAGAAATCATTAATTGTATAATTATTAAAAATTAGCTCATAGTTTGTTTGGGAGCATAGCTTACATGAAGAGGTGAGTGTAGTCAGAGATCCAATTGATTGGCATTGTTTTTCTTTACATAGATTTAGTGTTGCGCTCGCTATTATTGCAAATATAGAAACATTGTATTTGTTTGTATAAAATCTTCTAAACTATATTTGAAGTCTAACCGGACTATGACTTACATTGTCTTAATAACTGAAACTGTGCAAAAAGCAGTTCTCCATTGTTAGAATCTGTGAGCTTTTTGAAGTCTTCTCGAGTCATTCGGCACAAGTCTTTGCCGATAAAATGATTGAATCGATTTATATCGATGTCATGCAGAGAAAAGTCTTTTACAGTCCATTCCAGCCATTGCCTGACTTGTTCCCAATTCCAATAGATTGGATCTAATTCTTAAAAACAATTGATTTTATTGTTTTAGTCATTGGTTCTTTTATTATCATAAGTAGGAGTAGAGCTAAAATGTTAATATGTTAGGCCTTAATATTGTCTGCAAAAAAACTTGACATTGTTATCGATCGACGCATGGCTACTATAATGGTTGTCTATGAAAGATCTTTTACTAGTATTAGACTCTATTAAATGAACAAAACTAAACCTATAAAAAGAAGTGTTGAACATGTATTATCATAATCTGTCAGATGAATTGGTATTTTGATGATACCAACATTGCAATGACTTTTGTTACATTTATTTAAGCCATTAATTTTATTATTACTGTATTAGTAATTAATAATTATGCACATAATTAACTCATTTTAAGCAAAGAGTTCTACACTTTTGCAATCAGTTTTTTGTTGCGATAAATAAGTGAAAAGGAAACGAATCACTTTCCGAGAAGGAAAACAATCGGTAATACCCGACATCACTTCCCGACATTTAACATCCGTTTTCAGCTAAATCTGATTCACATCTCATCTGCACCTAAACTAACAAAATACTAAATATATTTATACTGTTTTATAATATTCGACCACATTATCAATAAATGCCAAAACTTTGTCCATAGATTGATAAAATTCACAAATAGTCATAGAGTTTATTGATTCAAATAATCAATATTTAGGACACCAGGTCATCAACACCAGAGAATTGCCTTATATTTATATTTAACTAATTTTATCTAATAATTGATATAACATTATGTAAATAATAGTAATGACTTACCTAATGGTACAGAAACACGTTTTTCTTCATGATTTTGGTTATGAACCACAGCATCTGGCAATGAATTTGAGCGGATTGTATTCGGTATTATGAGTCCCAAATCATCTCTTAATGAGCTTGTTTTGCTTGAACAGTGCGACCCCACTATAGCTGTCAACAAAAATATCAGGAAATTATTTAATAATTCTCTTATATATCATAATTTAGTAAAAAGGAATTTTACAATATTTATAAAGTCATAACTTAAACCAATAACTATAATTTTGGTGACCACTTCATACTTCCTCATTATCTTAGCCATTGCTCTGCTTTGAACTGTGTTCTGATCTATAAGTTGCTTGAATAGCACAGATTTTGCATTTTTGCAGCGCGTGCTATACTTATAAAAATGTTTTAGGGTTTTATGTATTGTTTATTGATATTTATTGAGAACTCAAAGAGATTAAAAATAAGATAAGTTTAAACAGCAATCATTAAATTATAAAATATCAAATTATCATTAAATAACTATTTTTTATTAAGTTTAAGTTTTCTCAAATATTTCTGAAAAACAAATATTTTTTTACTTGAGTTAATAATTAGTAGTAGAGGTGAAAATAAGTATATCCGACAAAGTAATTTCGAGAGTCGAGAATCTTAGATCGATACTTGAGAGAACAACTCTCGATAATACAAGCCTTTAATTAGTAGTAAAATCTATTGACTCCAATTTAAGGAATGAGAAAACATTTAGCTTTTGTTTCTGACAGATTGTGTGCTTACTAAAGCATTTGTAAACATTAATATAATTGTTCTTGAATTTGCTGATAATATATAGTTTATTATTAAGAATCGTTGAAGAATAATTAAATTTTATAATAGATTTTGTACAGTGCTTTACTTTTCATAAGCAAATCAAACTTATCTATACAGTAAAGTGTTTTCCTAAATTACAAAGACTTGGGTTTCATGAGTTAGGGCTAAATTTATTTCATTAAACAAATTTGAATCTCTTCCTAATGTGTCCGAAAAAGATTAACTATTAAATGGATATCATGATCACTGATCACTATCATTATAAATCATCTTAAATGTAGTGAAATCTGAAATTTTATCATTATTTATGGTTTTTATTAAGAATTCAATATATTGTACTCTACCGTAAAAAGTGTTTCACAAGTAGTGAAGAGCAAAATACAAGCTTGAATTTGAGCTTGAGATGAGCTGAGCTTGTCCCAGCTCAAGTTAAAGTTCGGGCATTTCAATATAAGCTCAAGTTCTTAATAGTGAACTTCCCTTATAACTAAAACTTTTAAACTTTTGAAAAATGGATAATTAAATAAATAAATTCATACTGTGATCGCACCTTTGCGATTGAATTTTGAGTAAAACAAGTGCTACTATAAATTATTATAAATTTCACTAAGAAATAGTCAAAATATAGTATTTATTTGCATTTTTTCACTGGTTTAATGTAGAGATGGTCAGGGTATCAAAATTTTGTTGCTTCTGGGAGGGGATGATATTTTAAATTCTGGAAAATCCATGGAGGAAGGTATAAAAAGCACAGCAGTCAAGATTCTTGGGGGTAAGTGGGTACATACTACCCACATACCGGCCATTTCTGTTAAAATTTTTTAAAATCTATATTATTGAAAATCATTCTCAAATCATTTTTATGCAAACAGAAGTTAAATCACAACTTTGTATAATTGCATTTAATTTATTACAATATAAGCTACTATTTTATATTCTTAATCTTTAGTTGACTCAAAATAGAGTACTATCGGAAGAAAAAGCATCTGTTAAACTCTGCCCTCGAAAATTAATATACCCAATATGACTACAATATACATTGAAAAAATTAGTTTACATGGCGATGAATATGCAAAGAAACATGCCTTCCCCTCACATCCCCTTTTATAAATTTAAATTAAATATTAAGTGCAAATGCATTTTGGGTTACACTGCATTTGACATAATTGAGTTGGACATAATCCCTGTATTAATATCCCTGGAAAGAATTTTTCCCATTTAACATCAATTAAAAACTTGAATATAGTTATTTTAAAATTAAATAAAAGTTTGAGTGAATAATTTATATAAATTCTAATATTTTATTTTATACAGTTTAGTGAAAATAAACTGACATTAATGTAAGCTTTTTGTTTAAAAGCATGTGAAAAATAGGTGTATTTGTAAGTGTAATATATTGGTCACATTTATAAATCCATTGGGATTTAACTGGTATTTCATACAAGCTATACATGTTATACAGGTTTCATTAGGCATATGTGTTAAATCAAATTAATTTTCTTTCAATTATATTCAAAAAAAAATTTTTAAATTTTGGTTTTAGGGAACTTTTGATTCCGGATCTTTAGGAAAAGGCAAACAGGGATTATGACGATTATGACAATTATGACAAATGCAGTGCTCCCGCATTTTGCAATGCTTAACGTACGTAATCTTATTGTAATGAAGGGGTAGAATGCAAGACAGGGCTCATATCAAAATCAAGAGATTTATAATAGAATGAGTTTTTTTCAAAGTGTCACTATATGAGTGGATTCACAGAATGTGTTACATAATGCCGTTTTGAAAGAATAAATTCAAACAGTAAGTTATGAATAGAAAAAGAAGAGATAGCTCTGAAAGTTTAGTCACTTATTGAATGAAGTGAAACAATGTTACTTATGATACACTGCACAACAGTACAGAACAGATTGAAATATGATTCGCAGACAATGAATGTTTAAATAATAATTATAATAACGTGTGGGATCCAGTGCTTCACAACTAATAAAACTTTTATTAAGTTAATGCAAAGAATAAGTATTATTAACCCTTTCTTAAAGCATTTACAGTGGATTTGATTTTTTTAAAAATTTTCTAAAGGAAAAATCTGAATCGCATTATTGCAAAAAATATCCTTTATATTATAGTGCAATCACATCAGACTGACATCATTTTTCAATAATATAGATCAGTGGTTTTTAAACTTTTTTTGCTCGTCTAACTTGTATTTCAATTTAAAATTAAAGAATCTCATTACCATAGAAGCTAATGTTAATTTGTTCATTCCTATACCCGCAAGTTTGAAAACCACTGATCGATCATTTCAAATATATATATATATATAGAAAATTTCGTTTTAATTAAATATTCTATAATTTTATATACAGGTAGTATAAGCAAAAAAAGAGCTGAACCTCAAATAACTAATACATTAAATAAAACTTACAATTATCCGAAATAGAGTACTGTTGATTATTTTGTTGAGTATTAGTAGAGAAAGCACTTCCAGGGCATAGAAATTGATCTCTGAGTGCAATTAAATGATTGTTTTCATTGTCTTGAATTTTGGTATCGATGTCTGCTTCTAAGCATTTCTCATCGTTATAGATATATCTTCGAGAGTCTGAAGATATGTTACATCTATAAATACAAGCTCCGGGCCATCCATTACTAATGGTATTGCTATTATTGGTTGTGTTCAGATGACTATTACAGTCTCCACTACTATTGTCTTCTGTAGAACTGGCGCTGTTCTCCTCAACCTTAACTTGAATAGAAATTCGATGTTGACTTACAGATGAAGGAGATGTCCTACTTGGCTGACTATGTGTAGAAATAGAAGCAGTGGCTGATGCAAGAATGCTATTTGGTGTTGGGCTACAAATGCCTGCTTTTTGCGTAACGATCTCATTATCAAAATCACTAATACTGTTCGGTATAACTGTCGAAACATTCATATTATTTACATTATTGTTGTTATTATTATTATTGTTATTGATATTATTTGAAAACATCTTCATTTGAAAAGTTTAAAGTTGTGTTCTTTACAGAGTATCATAAAGAGCAACACTAAAAGCTAGAAATGAGTTTTGAAAATATAAGCAAAAAGTTAGAAACATAGAAAACGGATGTCTATAATATTGCAAATGAACAACAACTACAGGAATCACTACTATTATTGGCTGACAAACACTGCGCGTCAAACATCAATGTTAACGAGAATGTGAACAATTTAATTACATCACAAATGATTATGTTATGTAACAAATATCAATTGGTGATGCTTTGATGGGTCTTTGTTTTGTCTGACATTCACTAAAATGCTATTCATATAAAGCATAATACAATGCTTCAAATTTTCCCATGAGGTCCAAAATATGAATATAAATATAAATGCATAGAAAGCAATACATACAGTAGAAGCTGTACTGCATTTATACTACCAGTAAAGTCTACCACTAAATGCACTTATAATGGGCTGAGTCGAAAATTGTGCACAGCATGCAATAATAGAGTAATGGGATGGTGAGCATCGCTTTCAATTTTTTGATGTGCATAACTATATTTTTACAAATTTCTCATTTAAACTCTACACGAGAATCAATATAAGGGAAAAAAGTTATGAGCATATTATGACTTGAGCATCAATACTATGTTTCGTGTTTAGGACATCAAATTAATGAGTTACAGACATATAGACATACAGGCAGTACTAGCAGTACAGGCATTGATGTGCAGCATAAAATGAATTACAAATAAGCAAAACGGAGTAGCGATGCCAATAAGGAGTGTGCCACTCATCGTCATCGGAAATTGAGTCAGCGGACGGGATGCCAGTGATGCTCGTAGTTTGGCTTTCTCTAAAAACGATACAACTAAGAGAGGACCAGCATTTAAACTTGTGCCGCATTTATGTTCATTTAACCATAAACGGCACGTGTCGACACACTTAGATGAGCGCATCTCCAATATATGCATTTCTTTTTCCCATGGATTGGCCGATTGCCCAATTGCACCATTTCAAAGAACTAATAATTAGCTCAAAGTCAATGAATGCAATGACCGATCTTTTATAGCCCAGAGATCATTATTGAAAATTTAATGAACTATACTTTTATACTGTTGTACTGTTATAGCGACAAATTAAAAGTGTGGGCCTTTTTTACTTAATTCAATAATCTTTATTTACCCCACGAGATCATTCAGGGATTTAAAGCTATCACACATTTCAATTGATTCGAAAAATTGTTGATAGCGTTATAAGGCAAATGAAAATTTATTTGAAAATAGTTCAGATTGAAATCTTTGCCAATTGAATGCGTTCGCTTTGTGTCTAAAAAATAAGGGTTTCGACATTTTTAAAAATGCATTTGTTTTGGCTTGAATTAAAATTTTTGAATATAAATAATTAAGGAAACTGCTAAGAATGTATAGTACTTTCTTATGTCTTCTCATTTCTTTCCATAAAATATAAAATTATTTTACTTTAGCTGAGGTGTATTGAAAAATAAAGTGAACAATAAAATTTTTATCATTGTTAAGTTCAGAATACGATTCAATGAGGAAATGTATCCACGCTTTCAATGTTTAAGTTTAGACTTTAGTTTAAGTTTTTAATTCTTCTTTCAATTTCTATCAATCAAAAAGATTTGCATCTTATTATAATTTCAATTTCTCTTTTAAAAATAAGATCAATTCTATTGATTTCAAAATTTGAATTTAATGGTTAGTCTATTTGAAAAACTTCTTTCTTACAAATGCATTATGTACTGCAGTAAAGACTAACTAATTTTTTATTCATTTATTTTTATGCTTAAGAGCTAGTATTGTAAAGACTCTGTCCATTGAATCATGTTATGAGTTTATCTAAAAGGAAATCAAACTTTTCACAAGTGAATATTGAATGAGATCACAAGTAAACTAAAGAAATATATATATATTTATTGAAATAAATTTTATGAAAACAACAGTTTTATGAAAAAACGAAATTTTATTTTTAAAAATTTAAATAAAATGGACTCTAATTAATTGGTGTGATTCTATCAAATGATTTAAAAGAAGAGAAATGATGCTCAGAAAGAGAGCGCTTAAACATAAGTTTAAGCATTTACTAAAGTATATCCGTTTCATAAGTTTAAATATCGGATATTTACACTTGATTTCATTGAATAAATAGTTATTATTATAAGAGCATTAAACTAATATTCAGTAACGATTCGGGAAACACAGTCTTCCTTCCCGAAGCCTTGTAGACCTCCTTCCTTTTCCTAACCGGATCGTCCAGGAAGGAAAATACGAATAGGTAAGGGATTATCGGCTTACAAATTACTTATATAGTAAAGCATAGCATTAACATTTACGAAATTATCCGCTATCTTACTATTATTTTCTGAAGCATCCCTTCTCTCACTTTTTCTATTGTATTATATTTTCTCTCAATTTCCAAAACATTCTTATTCTATGCCGTGCTGTATTTCAAGAACGACACCAATATAAGAAAGATGTGTTGCACACGTTAAATGAGATTTACATCATTAGATTAAATTTGAGAGTCAATGTCTAACTTACCACAGCCGATGATATCGGGCAACCACTCACTGAAACGTTAGCTTTACAGTGAAAAAAGGTGTCAATCAATTGTAGAGCAAAAGTATCTCCGTTTCGTATTTCACTTGTGCTTATCTTTTGAAACTTATGTGTTTTGTAGAGTAAGTTACGTTCAGTTTGATATAGTAGTTGTGGGGATCACACCATCATTATCATCATCATCATCAACAACAACATCCAAAGAGTTTGCTATAATGACAGCAGCAACTGGCAAATGGACGCGCCCTTCGGCTGTACCCTTAAGGTCTTATTCTATGAATTGTGATCCGCCTCACATGTACGCCCTGTACTCAGTATTGCACATCTCTTTCTTTCTCTCTTTCCATTCAATTGCTCTCTTTTTCATCTTTAAAAGCACTATTATATAAGACTCAATAGTGGATAAAAGCATAAATCGCTAAAATAAGTGAATCAAACGCTTTTGTAGTGAAATGATAGTAATAATAATAATAATAACTTTAATATATAAGCTAACAATTAAGTGCTGCTCAGAGTATTGTAGATTTGGTAGAACTGCTAAAATATAAAGTACTTCTCCTATATCTGACGCTAAATATTTAAATCAATTGTGTAATAAACTTATTTTATTATTCATAGATATACTGGAGTTTATATTTCCTTCATGTTAAAAACTTTCCATTCATGCATAGCTAAAGCTTCATAAACGTTTTCATTCGCTCACAACTTCAGTCAAGCAAAAATGCAAAGCGAATCTCAGAAGCATTATAAACATTTAGTTCACAAAAAGTTGTTTTTCAAATGATCGTATATTTTATTCAAATTACATTTTATGTCAATCGGAGAGAAAAAATATAAGAAATTCTTTTCTCAAATAAAGTGTACTTATATTGCAGAGCTATGATTGAAGAACATTGACTCATAGTTAAAAGACTATAAATATCAGTGAAAGTTATTTATTATTTTCTTTTCATTAATTTTTATCATTTGACAGTTGAAAAAAATTGGAAAATAGTTCAAACATTAAAACATATAAGAAGAGCGATGACTCGGATCGACCCAAGAAATCGTTTAGCAAATGGATGCCGAAGTAAAATCAGAGGCGGATTCATGCACCACAAGAAATAAATAATAGACGAAAACAATCTCTCTCATGATGTATGGATTGACTGACTCTATGATAAAGACTTATTCTAAGAATCAGAAAATTTCTATTGCGTTGCATCTCTGCATCTTCTCTGTGATTCGACTTTTGGCCTCTTCTTTGATGAGACCAAACATTATGAACGGTAATAAAATAATCAAACACATGAAAACAGGAATTCTATAATGACTATAATGATGATCATAAATAGGTGAAACACACGCATTGCATATATAACTAATTTCCTCATTTCCGACACAAAATTAAAAGTTTGCACTATTGGTTGCAATCATAGAGAACTGTGTATATGATATCACATGCATTATTGCTATTATCAACTTATTATTGAATGTAATTTATATTTTTCTTTTTTGTTGCATGAATAGGTCGAAAACATAATCTGTTTCCAACACTCAATTTAGTTTAGGAACTCTATGACATACACGCATATAAAATACATGTACTGTAATACCGTTTATCGATGACTACAAGAAAAGACAACTAATTTAAATCTGATTTTAATATTGGTCTTATTCAATATTTCCACAATTGAAGGTAATGTAGAATATTATCTTTAGTAGAATCTTCACAGTCAAACAGAAAATGGTTTGCTTTACTGGTATCTTCCTCTTCACCGAATTTCATTTCACCGAATTTTATTTGCTCGAAAAATTATAAGTAGGAAACGAACTCAATAAATTTAAATAAATATGTCTGAAATTAAGTTTATAAATTCAACCAAATCAATAAACTAATTGTTTATCATTTTTTGTTTCCTTATTTGAATCAGAGATGGCCAAGGTACAAAGCTTCAGGGAGGAGGTACTATTTAAAAAAAAATTTTACCTTGAGTTTTTTCAGGATTTTTAGAAATTTAGCCTTGGTCCCCCCTTTTTCGACCAAAAATCCATGGGGGTCTACAAATCAAAGGGGGGACCAAGGTAAAATTTCGGAGTTTAGGGGGGTTACACCCTACCCATATCCACCCCCTGGCCATCTCTGATTTAAATATTAAAATGAATCTTC
Source organism: Nanhermannia comitalis (assembly GCA_034697665.1). Classification (NCBI taxonomy): domain Eukaryota; kingdom Metazoa; phylum Arthropoda; class Arachnida; order Sarcoptiformes; family Nanhermanniidae; genus Nanhermannia; species Nanhermannia comitalis. The sequence continues at coordinate 10,530 of JAQGAM010000376.1, forward strand.
ATTGCATTCAAATTAGATATTGATTTGTTATCGCAACTTATTTATAAAGAGCTAGCCAAACTTTTAAAATACTCTCATGCTTATAATTTTTTCGAGCAAATGAAATTCGGGGAAGTGGGGCATAATCACTCAACTTCTTATGAAATTCTTAATAGGGGTTATTTACATAGTGTACACTCAAAAACTAACTTTCTAAGCCCCTACCCCTCCCTGCTTGCATTTGTACTTTTATACCTAATGTTAAGTATTCGGTTGTACCCGAGTACATTGGGTTGCCAGATCTTGAGTAACACTTCCCGTGATACCTTGCACAATTTTTGAGTTTGTTTTGCTAACTATGAATAATTTTGAAATTATGAAAAAATCAAATGAAAAACAAATAACCGACAGGTTGTCATTTTCTAATGTATTATTCTCCATTTGAAAGTCTGAGCTGGAACCTAGACTAGCCTGAGTTCAGCTTGACTTATGTTTTTCAGTAAAAATAATAAAATAATAATATTTTGGTTATTGGTAACTATAAATTCCGGTTGTTAGTAAATAATGCAAATCATAATTTATGTTTTAAAATTTTAAAAGTTTTTATTCGCATATTCTATTCAATAAATTAAATAAAAAAACTTTTCGTAAAATACTTACTAAAGCGCTATCAATATATTGAGTTCTAGTTTCGTTTAGTTTAAGCAATAATTGTGATCCAAATTACAGTCTTAATGAAATTCGTTCAAAAATCTATCGATAATTCTAAAATTTTAGTAAAAGCAGAAATTTCTCTCTCTTTAACCTTTTAAATATAGGATTATTTTTATTATGACTTACTATAAAAGTATTATGTGATCTCTGTTATGCGTGTTTTTATTTTAATGTTTATATCAAATATTCATATAGATTGATATGAGAACCAAATTATAAATACATACAAATCAGTCGATTTGACAGATACATAAACTAGTGTTAGACTCATGCGATGTCCTCGTCGTGATAATAAGCGCTTTTCTATATTTTATTCTTCGATAAATAAAACTTTTCATATAGAAAGTAGAGATTTATTTGAAAAATAAAAATTTTATTTAACTAATGAAATCTCATAAATTGATTTGCCTTTTCAATGTTTGGAACAATACTGTCTTTATAGTGCCCGTAAAAGGGCCCGTATAAGAAAATTCTAGTATTTTCTTATATTCAATTAAATTAGTCATATAAATGGAACTTCAAATATAACAAACTAAGCCACAAATTAAAAAAATATAGAACAAAATGTTCATAGAAATAAAATGTTTTGCTAATTAACTTACATAAAAAGCTTATGTAAAGCTTATTTAAGCTGTAATATAATTTAGTTCTACACAAAACCAGAATCTAGAGATAAAATTTTCAAAAAGCTATGGAGTGAATGAACACAAGCATTGGAGTCAATTTCAAAAATGAGCTCAAACTCCGAATTGTTTAGTTATCTTATCTCTAAAATAGCAATGAAAACGTTCCCCCTCTCGGACCAAAACAGTGAAAACAATTCAAACAAAAAACGATTCATAGAGTTTTGTTAAACAGCATCACAGAAAAGCTAAAATGCGGTAAAATATGTAATAAGTTAGATATATTAGATATGTTAGTAGTCATACAAACCATGTTTATGATACATTGGTTTCATTGGGGTTTCTCTCTTATCAGAGCATATACTAAGGCGTGATCGCCTAATCTGACATATGATACATTATGTACTACTACTAGTACTAACTTTCTAAATGGTAAAATTGATTTTAAGCTCAATAAATTCATACCTTACAAGTGAGCCTCAAATATAGGTTCAAAATGAATTCAATATATTGTAAGCAGTGGAACAAAACGTGTTTAAATAAAAACTGTGTTTTTATGCACAAGTTTTTCAACTTGAATATAAGAATTGCACTCTCAGAGAACTTATGAGAGAGTTCGGAAGGAAGCAAATACTGTATTTACGGAAAGCATCACTTTATAAAAGTGACGATATATTTTAGTTCTTAAATTATTGCGAACCCCTTTTGCCCTCCGGAAAATATCTTTAAAATTTAGGTAATATAATACAGAAAACTACTCAATCGAGAAATAACTTCCTTTTATGTTTTTAAATTACAGTTAAAGTAAATTTAGTGGTCTCTTAACAAGTTTTTATATAAAAAGTTAAGTTCCACAACAGTATATTTGATTGAACAGTAATTGTCAGATGTTTTTTACATATGAAAATATTTAAGTTGTTTCTCAGGTCATGAATTCATACAATTTTAGAAATTTATAAAAAGTTTTGGAGAATCGCAAGAAAATTGACAAAATTATTTAAACCCATATTTACGAGTGTTAAACGAATCAATCAATTTTCTTATTGATTATCCTTTAAGAATTCCATCAAATCAAATGCGTTTAACCAAATCTCGATTTTCAATATTTGCATAACTGATACTCTACTACTTCTAAGGAATGTATCTTTGACTAAACTTAAACTTAATTAGAAGTCTTCAAATGCAAGAACCTTCTTGACCAACAATAAAATTGGCTGATATTTTTTATCCAACCCAAACTAGAGAAATCGGGTAATGATAACCAGGCACATCCTACATTTCAACCGCAATAAGGCCTCAGTGATTTTATATATAATTTTAAGCGTAACGTATCTGTGTTTTTCCCTATTTTATTAATTCACCGAAATTTTGCTTAGAAATAAAAACAAAATTTAATGATGAATGAACTCAAATCTTCTAAAGAGTTAATGGTTCAATCAATGGGAGCAAAAAACGTAACAGAGCTTCAGAAAAAAATATCAATAAATAAGATAATAAATAAAAGAGCTAAGAGTAGAGTGACTTGCATTTAACTAAAGTAACCCAACAAATCATAAAATGATTCCTAAAGCAAGTCGTTCTCTTTTAATGGATGAGAATATGTTTGGATTCAGTTCCCATTTCCTAAAGTTC
>JAQGAM010000377.1:0-13462 GCA_034697665.1 Nanhermannia comitalis
TAATACGTTGGGTCGCTTCGCGACCCAACGTTTATTGTTAGGTTAGGTTTATCATTACGTGGCACTTAACTTACTTACAAAGGAATTTTTAATACATCTTTTAATACATATATAAAAGTATTAAATTAAACAACAGTAAAATTATGTCACATTTTATAATCTAAGATAAGGCGAAATGAAAAAAGGCAACATGAAACTTTTTATAAGAAAAAACAATAAAAAATCGAAAAGATATAAGGCAAAATGGGAAATCACCAGGGGGAAAAGTTAGAATTTTACTTAAACAGTTATTTAATTTAAAAATAACTATACAGTAATAAAAGTTCCTATATTATGTAAAATAAGTTAAACAAGTTAGTAGTTTTGTCACAATTTCCGACCCAATTTTTGATGTTTTTTCTCCGAAAATGATCAGTCTCTGGTCATTAGTATAGTCCGTATAAATTCCCTGTAGCCTTTAACTTGAAATTAAATTACCACTACTTGAGTTGTTGCTATTTTTCTGAATGTATGCTATTTTTATTCGGATCCATTATATATAAAATGAACATTTCTTAATTTTCCGCTTCGGATAACTTGTTTTGTCAAACAAGTAGGCGATAATTGCCTGAATGATTTTTAATTTAAGTATCCTTTAAAATAAAGAAATGTATATCAATAGCACATAAATAATTAAAACACAATGTTTTAATTAAATGTTATCTTAGTCTTTATTATATTAAATATTATTAAACTAAAGTATAAATATTAAACAAACGTTAAGTTTGAAGACACCAGTACATGAGTTATACATATTTCGAAATAGCCTTAAGATAATTATATTTTTTAAGAATCAAATCCCAAAACAACAGCCTATCCTTAAGTTGCATAAAAGTATTCACAAAATTAATATTTATCAATATATTAGAAAAACTGACAATTATTTAGACTAAGAAATAAAAAAATTAAAAGTTTTTAAATTGAAAAAGAGATTATTTAAGCAGATAATGTGCACGATTTAGATAAAGAGATTAAACATCATTTTTGAGAATTAGGCAAAGATTCAAATTCATTATCGACAGAAATGAGGAAAGATTTGAAGTTTTTGTAAAAGCGATTAACAAATTATTTATACTGTTATTTTGAAAATTAATTATTTTTTTAAGCGAAAAGATTTATTTTATTTAAAATGTCTCATTTGATTAAAAGGAATGCCTTATCTCAATAGATTAGTGGATTATTGGTACATTTTCTACGCCTTCATAAAAATATACTATTTATTAAAGATATCGATTGTAATGTATATCAAACATTACGTAAATTTTTTTATTTTGAAATCTTTAATATGAAAGTTCAATTCATAATAAAAAGTGACAATACTTTGCCTTTTGGAAAGTTAAATATATTCAACTTGTTTTGAATACATTTTATAAATTTAATGTGAATTGGGTTTAAGTGAATTAATTATTGCTTCATATGATAAGATAGTAAAGTGAAGCAAATTCCATTCAATTAAATACAGGGCTGATCTTTATCGGAAATTTTTTTAAAAATAATTATAAAATATTCCTATTTTTGGAAAATTGTTATTGTTCTGTTAACTCAATAAACATATTTTTTTATGTTTCAATAAATTTTAATTGTAATTATTTTAAATATTATAATAACTTATAATTCAAGCTTTTATACATCTCTAAGCACATGACTTAATGAATTGATATAAAATTTAAATTCAAAACTCAACATTTACTTTAAAACGATATTTACTAACTTTGGCTTAAGTTGATTTTTTATGTTGAAAAACCCTTATTTAGCAGAGGATTAATGTAATTAAGTAATTTATTGAAGCAATTCCTTAAAGCAGTGCGAATCCTTGTTTACCTAATCCTGTTTATTGTCAAAATTACAGTATTTTCAGATATTTTTATACAGAAAATTTTAATATTTTAAAATTTTATTTTCTTAATGAATAGTAAAAACTGAATCAATATTGAAGCCACTTCTGAATACTTTTAAAGGTTAAGTTAAGTTAAGTTAGATTTAATCCTCAAACAACCAAGTATAAGATATTTGTGAATACTTTATCTGATACATTTGTGTGAAATGTGCAAAACAAGTTTCATTAAAAGTTTTATTATTAATAGTATGTAAATAATTATTCAAAATCATTTATTTTACCATAAATTATTTGATACAAAATATAAAAATTTTAGGTTTAAAATATCTGAAAATAGGGTATAATTTTGACAATAATCAGGGTTAGGATAAAGTAAACAGGGATTCGGTGAGAAGCACTGCTCACCTTTGAAGACATATCTTAGGTTTAGCAAAAAGAGCATATTTAATGCATTAATTCTAATTAAAATTTTCAATTATTTGTAAACTAATGAATCTTATATTCAAAAGTTAAAGTATGAATATCTAAACTATGAGAACTTGAGATAGAGATAAACTGAGTGATTATTAGCACAAGCATTTAGTATAGAATATAAAACAATTGTCATACATATCAATAGAATTAAGTTTTTAACTCAAAATGATTGGTTTTTTCAAATAGCCCTTTGAGTCTATCTATAAGTTAAATAGCCTTTCAAGCATACATTCAACTCATACTTTTAATTTTTTATAATTAATGCTTAGTATGAGGCAAAAGTGTCAAACCTTAAGATAGGGCTACAAAGAACGACTTCATTTGTTAATCTCAAGTATACAAGTAGTGCAAACTTGTCTAAAATGATCAAATTTCTAATTTTTAAAAATTAAAATCTTACTTAAGATTGTTTAACGGATAGTAGATTTACAAATACTTATACGGCATTAATTGCCTTAAAATTGATTGAAGTGAATAATCATAATTTTAAGTCAGATCACACATTAATCCAAAACAATTAATTATTATTCAACTTTGAATTTCTCTTTAACACTTTTATAATACAGTATTGCGGAAAATAAAATCTATTAATTACAAAGGTTTCAATAAAATTCATATTGACTAATAATAAGGACAGTAATAAATCAGTGAATTCCACCCTTTTCTTATTATCGATAACATCTATGTTCTCTGTTGATACTTATTTGTAGTCATTAAGGATTCTAACTTTCCATCTTTTTTTTGTTTGCTTTATAGTCTGGGTTTGAGATCAGAGCTCAAGATTTCAACATTTTTACAGTAAAATAATGTAGAACTCAAAAATGAAGTCTGAGCGACCGATCCCAACTAGAAGTGTAACATTTAGATAAAATTAATTGTGTAAAATGTAATAAATTATTATTTTAAGTGTAATAATCATATTAAATATTGAGTTTTTCATTAAATGAGTTCATTTATATCCCCTCTGACTATGGGATAAAATACGAAATATTATGTAATCAGAAAATACAATATATACTTTGATTTATCTTATTTTTATTATTTTTTATTTTACTTATCTGGTTAGAGTGAGCCTACTTTGCTTACTTAATGTAAACTTAAGTTACTTTAACTGTCATAAACACTGGTATTTTATATTTAATTTTTTTTCGAATGGCAAATAATATTCTATTTTTGAATTTTTAGCTTATATTGTGCAACAACAGGAGCTATTTCTTTACCATAATCTTTGGAATCAATAATGTTAATGATAACAAACTTATAATAAAACTTATAATAATAACTGTAGTTTGATTTTAGACAACCATTGCTGCGAATAAAATGAAACATATGTCTAAAAGATAGTTCTTTATAAGGCTCGTCCATCACTAGAATAGTATTTTTTGCATTACCTAAAATTAATACTATAGGGAAAGCAGTCAAATGAATCAGAGTCTCCAATTTAGGTAAAGTATTTTAAAAATTTTAAAATTTATTTGACTGCTTAGGAATGCTATCAATTTAACTTTAAAATAAAATACATTAAAGATCTATATCAGTGATTGGCAACACATTCACCCGTAAGGGCCACAAAATTTTACAGAACTACTGATGATTGACAGTGATTTTAGGAATGATTTCAAAAAAGTAACCAATAATTCAATTATTTGTTATGTCAATAAATACCTTAATTATTGTCGATAGTATTGAGTTGAATGGGTTCAGTTCACCGACAATCTGTTCACCGACAACAACGCATGCGGCAAACATTTACATTTTTCTAGTTAATTAAGCCCGATTTGAATGAAATTAGAGGCGATTTATATGTAAATTAGACCGAAGATTTCGAATATGACAGAGATTTTTATCTAAAATTAATATATTTTAACATATCTGACTACAATTTAAACTGATCGGAATCCGAGTTGAATACAACATCTTTATTATCATTTAAATATATGTTATCACTTTGAACCACTTTTGCATCCATTGAGTCCTAAGTTGAGAAAAAGAATGAGTCGAACTGTGTTCAAATTGAGTTCAATCAATGTGTCATTGCTTTCCCCAACACAAACACACAATTCATCATTCAATTGTTTAAATTGTTTATTATTATTGTCATTAATGTTAATATTACTTTCGACCCCATTATTGTCCATCACATGAATCATATTCTAAATCCATTATTTAATTAAAACTAAATGTTATATTTAAATATCCGGAGTGGACCAAATGTGGTGCCAATCAATTCCTCTCAACTAAAGGATCATAGATATATATGTTTTATCGAAAGTTAATTCCCGGTTTTCGAGATATTCGACCATAAATGTCAAAATTTCCCATAGACTTTGATTATAATTTTTTTGACTTTTTTACAATAGGTTTCTATAGAAAAAGCGTTAATTTTATGTTTCATTGAGGCCTTAGGTTTAGCAAATTCCTCTATAAGTAAGTTAAGTGCCACGTAATGATAAACCTAACCTAAGTAATAAACGGTTTATCATTTTCATGAGGAAGCTAGAATTTTACTTTTAAGAAATTTTTATATTAACAATTAATTTTCATATTAGTTAGTATTCGGTTTTAAGTTAGGATAATTAGGATTATAAGCTTTTAAGGATTAATGTATTAAAACAGTGCTCATGGCATCTGAGGTTATGTGAGTCGATGAGTACCAGTACGGTAACCAATATCTTAGTGAATCGAATCATTAAAGCAATGTTTTGAACTTATTTCAATAGAAATAACAACTTTCTCAAATTCAATGCATATTTATTTTATGTTTTACTACAAACTTAATTATTTATAAATCATTTAAATAGTTTTAAGCGACAATCTATTGTGAATAACATAATAGATTAAATTAATTTTATAATTAATTAAAAAGTTTGTATTAAAACAGTGAAAATGTCTTATCTATATATTACATACAAATTGATTTTGCTCTTCATTTATTTATAAATTATGAGTTAATTCATACTAAGTTTTAAAATCCATTTTTATATTTTGATTGTAATTCTAATATCAATAACCTTTTCCGCCACCTTTTCCACCGCCTCCTCCATATCCTCCTCCACCATATCCTCCTCCTCCAGAACTTATGAAAGAAGATCCTCCACCGCCATAACCACCTTTACCAAAACCTCCACCTCCACCTCCACCCTTACCGAAACCTCCTCCGTGTCCTCCACCGAAACCCCCTCCGAATCCACCGCCACCACCACGGCCACCCTCACCTCTGGCAACTATAGTATGTACTTCTTCGACAACAGGTCTAATCTCTTGAACGACTCGACGAAATGGAGTTATGACTTCACGGACTTCTTGTAATATAGGTTTAGTCACTTCATGCCTTAATCTGGTGGGTTCGTCCTCTGGTTGTGAAATTATGTGTAAATTCAGTTATTTTTTAACTTGAGATGTATGTGCTCAACAACAGAAAAGATTAATTTATTAAATTGACCAAAAACTATAAGATATCTATGAAATCTTATAATAATAATGTAAATAACTTTGAAAACTTCATTTTTAAACGCATATCAAGACATTCAAATAAGAACTAACCATTAGGCTATACCCAAATGAATTTCATAATTAGGAGTACCTGTAGTAACATTTAACACCTGAAAGGATCATTTTTCAAATGGTATCCAAATATTTCTTTTATAATATATTTGAATCGAATGACTGAAATTTTTCAATATAACGTTAGAGAAACTTCGATATCTAGTTATGAGGTGAGAAATGGGCATGCTAAATCTTCCAAGTCTTTCTGCAAGGGTTATTGATAGCCCTTTGATAGCTCTTACCGTTTTCGAGATCTATTTGGCAACGGACAGACGGACGGACAGAACAAATCTATAAGCGCTCTTATTATCGCTCTTATAAGTGAACTTAAAATATTTTTCATCAAATTTCTTTGAGATAAGTTATCGTTAATAACTTGGACAGACCTTTTTGAAAAAAAGCTACTCAGGGTTTAAATATTGATTTATGCGGGGTCTACAGCCGAAACTACATAAATAGAGCAGTACAAACCTGATTGAGTCGCCTCTACTTCTCCACCACCACCTCCGGTATGGCTTTGAGTCACTTGAACACTACTTGACCTCGAATTAAATTTAAGAATGAGTGGGAGATCTCCAGAATCAACTTCAATCACTTGTGGGGCGCCTATCGATGATTGTGTGGCCACAGGAACTGATGAAACACTATGTGTTCTATGAACGGCAATATTGATCGGACCGCTAACACCACCACCACCTCCACCTCCTCCGAAGCCTCCGAAGCCTCCGAAACCTCCGCCGCCACCACCGAAACCACCGTATCCTCCACCAGAGCCTCCAAATCCTCCTTTGCCACCACTACCTCCGCCATAACTTCCGCCGCCACCACCGCCGCCATAGCTTCCGCCGCCACCACCGCCGCCATAACCTCCGGCGTTAACGTAAGCGATTAATAGCAGAAAAATGATTGACTATTAAAGAAATTAATAAACATGTATTAAATAATATTGATTTAACATAAATTCAATTGAAAGTATAAATATTTATGTATAATAAGTTAAATTTTCTGTATAACAAAAAAATACTTTAAACTCACTTTAGACATGCTTTATGTGAAGATCTTTATTCAAAATAATAAATTAGTGAATACAGAAAAAACTGCACTAAAGATCTAACTTATATACTCAGTTTCAGAATAGCCTAAAGAAAAATTTAATTCTAAACTAATGATAGATTTAATGAGTAGTGAATTCTGTCTTCTTAATAGCGGAATCATTACTTTTTTGCATTAATAAATGTTTGTTACCAGGAATTGGGACAAAAGGATCGCATCAACAAAAAAGAAGAGTTGCTTTCAATTAGGTTTACGGTATTGTTAAGTTCAATAGGAATCACATTTGTTCTCATTTCTTTTTTATTAAGTCAAAGAATTAGTTTTGATTTCTGTTGTTGTGGTGAATAACTTAACTCATAGATTAAATGGTTAATCAAGAGATAAATTATTTTGTCATGAAATATCATTACAAGAAAGTAAATCTTTAAACATTTAGACCACACTTTAACTTTCTTAGACCTTAATAGGCATTGTTTAGGTCAACAAGGCTTAAGGCTATGGTGCGGCTTTATTGACAAAAGGCTAATATTTCAATTTAATTGTTAATTTTTTCATGAATTTTTTAAATTTTTCTTATGTTTATAAGTTTCACTGGTATTTCAACTCTTTGTTTCAAAGAAATTATTTTTAAATAACTTATAATCCGCTTATAATAACTTTGTATTGAATATATTGTGTTATTTACATGATTTACATGATTTACATAACATACAAAAAATGTAAAAATATAGCTTCAATTTTATGCTTATTTAGATCTATCTGTCTTTCTTTCCAATCTTTCATTTGTACAAATTGGACAATATTTGATCCATATCTATGACATGATTTAGTCATTTTGTTAGAATTGCTAATTTTGATTAAACTGAGTTTACGAGTCTTACTGTTTAAGTCTGAACTTTTGTTTTGTTAATTCTTACGTTACCTATACTTCTGAGGATTATTTATGTCTGTCATACCCTATATTGCAATAATACTTAACTCTTTGCAGAAAAGATTTGTGAGTAATTAATATTTATTTATTTAGCTCATACAGGTATTAACTCATAATCATGTGAATTATACCATCTTTAAAAGTAAAATACCTCAAATCAATAATATCTTAAGAAAAACAATTTGGTTTTCTTTGTTTTTAAAATTATTATCTTATTTAGAAATCGCGTTAATTTTTCATTTGCTGAGTAAATAAATGTCGTGAATGTAGTCTAATTCACCGCATATCTGTCAGTTTACAAAAAAATAAGAATTTTATTTTGAATAATTTTTTAAAATATGAGTTTCTAGGTAAATATCAATAAACTTAGAAAATCCTATATAAGCATTATTGCATAGAAATCCATAATAGATAAGTACAGACCTGTAGTTTATAATTAATCTTAAAGGATAATTTTAACAAATAACACATCAATTTAGTGGTCAGAATTGGGATTTATTCAATAATTTGTCTAAAACTAAAATTTTTAAGTGTTCCAAACGTAAAATTTCCGAGGATGTACTCAAAAATTGCACAAAAATAGCAGTTTCAAACTAGACTAACTTATTTTCAAAATGTACACTTACACCAATTCAAAAAAGTCATAACTTCTAAAGGACATAGATTTAAATTCTGTAATTTTGATATTGTTAAAAAATAATTAAATTTTATTTTATATAATACTTTTGGATTTTTTTTGAAAATGATTAAAAAATAAAAAAGTTATTAACAAAAATCTATTATGAATTTCTATGCAATAACTAATACAGTAATAATTAATGATGTCCATAGGCTCAAGCTTTGCTCGAGGGTTCTTTTTGAGCATGAGGTTCTTTTTACTTCTGTATGTTGCCTCACATAAAAAATGATTTGTACCACTTAAAGGATTATCCTAATTATGGTGACATTACAAGATAATGTTACTCTATGCTGAATGAATGATGGAAAATAATTCTCAATATTAAATAATAAACTGTATAATTGTTAGAAAGGAAGCTCACAATGTCCAGTCCAGGCTTAGGCTCTGAGGTTTATAGCCTAGGCTGAGGCTCAGGCTATAACCTTATCGAGCCTAGACTCACCAGGCTCAGGATCAACTTTTTCGAGCCTATGGACATTATTAATAATAATATACTTAACTCAGGCTTAGCACGAGAAACATGACATCAGATTTAAACTTATAAGTAAGATAAATAGTTAAAAGAGATTTTATTTTGTTTTTTAATCATTTTTATTTTAATTGACAATATATTAAAGCATATTAAGCATTAACTAATGCCTAAAAGTTTTACAAAAGAAAAGTGAAGAAGAGATTAATGGATGAAAACATTTACTGCAAATTTTAATGAATGTTTATTAAACATGTGCCCAAACACATTTCAAGCTAAACCGCAACACGCATATCTTTTACCCTTAATCACTTTAAAACTATGCTTTAAAAACTTGAATGAAAATCCAATCGGCACCTCCTCAAGGCATAGGAAGAAATGACTGAATCATCATTAAATTGAATGCTCCGCAAAAAAATAATAGATAGTTTAGATTTAAATGTGTTTAATGTGTTTAAATTTAAGTTTAATGCTTAGATATGAGAAAAATAATAAATTATAGTCAAGTGAATTGAGAAATTAATAAAAAAAGAAAATATCAATTGGATTGAAAGTAGATCTCTCTGCCTAAACATGAATAAAACATCAAACTATAAATTAATGTTTAATAATAAATCATATTTAAATTAAAAAACGAAACTTTCTCTTAAGTCAAAGTTTCATATGAAGAATATTATTGAGTATGTAATTAATAACAATAATTGCAAAAGTGGTCTCATCCCAACACATTTGAGATTAATTTTCATTTTTAGTTCACTTCATAAATTTGTTTTACACTTAATCATTCTCTTTTAAAATGAAATATTGCGCAACACTTTTCTGACTATAAACTGGAGTAAATTTTTAAAAAATGAAAATAAACAAAATTTTATTATACAAATTTAGTATAATTTATGACCAATTTTATACGTTTTATTTTCTTACTTTATTTTCATTTTCAATTTGTCAGTACAGTAGCAAAGCGTATAAATCTATATAAATCAATGTCATGTTAAGTCATGCTTTATTGACATTTGTAAGAAATTTTATTTTTTGACAATTGATGCATAAATATTGTTGAAAAACAAGATTATACTGTCGTGAAACAAATGCCTATGGAAATTTTGATAGGTTTATATGAATTGTCGATCTTTTTTTAATCTTTACATCAAACTAAAAATGGTACAGCTTTACTATGTAATAGTATCTGTCAATACAAATGTAATATTTTGTAGGCAAGACTGTCAGATCATAACAGATTTAGATTTAGATCATAACAGGTTAGATCATAGAAGTACATCCATAAAAATGAGAACCAGCATAAGCTTGAAAAATAACTAATAATTAATAGATAAATACATAAATTCTGATGTTTAATAAATCTGTGTCTGATGTACTCTTAAAAAATAAGATTTAGTTTTTTTATGCAATTTTTTTGTATATCATTTTTAGCATATCCTTTAAAGTGCATTTAATTTTTGGAAATTTTTCCCGAATTCAATTAGTCTCAAAATTTTGCAAAAATTTATCTCTTTATAATTTAATGGATTAGTATAATTTAAATATAAAAAATATTTTGCCATTATAAACTCAACGTTTAATTATTTTATACTTGTAATTTTAATGATTAATTTTTTTCAATAGAGAAAAATTATTTAATTAATAAGACAAAAAATATAAGTCACACATAAAATCTGATAAAATACATGTAAAGTGCATTTTAATACGTATAAAATGACACCGTTCACAACTAATCGGGTGAGCAAATTGTAAACTATATTCAATTGAATTTTCGCAATTTTCAAGTTTGATGCGCTTTCATGGCAAACAAAAATACACATTTAATAATAGTAGCTGTGAATAACGTAGTTAATCAGCATTTTCATGCAGTCATCATATTTTACATTCAAAATGTTTTGCAAATTCTTTTGGGAATGTATTAAGTGATGGACAACATCTGAGCGTTTGAATTTTATCAAGCAAAAACGTGTCAATTACTCATTTAACCTGCATTCGTATTATTGTGATTTTATACTTTGATTTAATTTATATACAGTATATTAGTAAAGGGCAAAAGCTAAGCTCGATCTTGTCCCAGCTCAAGCTAAAGCTCAGCTAATTCAACATAAGCACAAGCTCAGTATTATGTAAGAGAAGCTAAGCTCAAGCTGACTGTAGCGAGCTTCTCATAATGACCAGTTAAAATCAATTTCAAAGAATTTTATTACCTTGAATTCAGGGTTAAAATGGTAGAGTGTTTTTACTTAACTTTAAAAATCTTTTTGATCTGATACACGTGAGAATATATTAGATATAAAGAGTTAAGCAATAGAATAGGCTTTCATATGCCTTAAAACCGTTGTATAATAGCTGAAATTTTTCAATATAAGCTCAAGCTCACTTTATGTGAGTTTATGCCCATCACTAATAATGTATATATAGTTTCATTCGGAACTATTTTGGATATTTAAAACCATTTACTATACCTTTTACCTTTTCACCCAATACACTTTCATATCAGATTAAATGATGAAATACAGTATACATCTTTTCTCTACTTATCCACATATTAAATACAATAATGTAAGACAAGTATCATAGAAAAAATAGGATTTTCTAAAGAAAAAAATATTTGTATTAAAGATTTTGTAGTGCTGTCATTTTTTCTCGTTTGTTAATTTCCTTTTAATGATTCTTCTTTTTATTTCCTTAGAAGTTAAGATTGACTGTGGTTTTGCTTATTGAGGTTTATTTTTATCAATAATGAGACTTTGCTCCTGAATCCACTCAACTTAATGTTAGATACCATAATGCAGTATCTTTCAAATTATAGTTAAATATCGTGTTTCCTATTAGTATTTTCTTTCGCTATCCTTGAACCAGAACTAAGTTATAGAAAGATATTATTTGTCACTTAACTATTTTCAGAGAAATAACATTAATATTAAATTAAATTATGACTAAATCAAAACGTGATCATAATTTGAGCTTAATTTTAGGCCCATATGTTTTTTTAGTTTTGGCTTATTTTAAATACTCAACTGCTGGTGAGCCGACTATAACTATGGCTATTTTAAAAATAGCGCCAATACTATGGTTAGCGACTGCAATATATTATTTCAATGGTTTGAAGAATAATTATGCAAAATTGATTTATTATGGCTTAATTACATCCATGGTTGGTGATGTTTGCCTTGTTTGGCAAAACACTTCTATTGGTGTATTCTTTGGTATAATCGCCTTTTGTTTAACTCATTTTTGTTATGCAAATGCAATAGGGTTTGAACCTCTTAAAAAAGAAATACTTGGATATTACTGTTTGCCGATCGCTTTCGGAAATTACATGTTTATGTACAGTCACTTGATTGGTAAATATTCTAATTACTATTTTTTTTAATTATTTTCACAAATTTTTATAAAAATTGCAAAATTGCCTGAATTTAGTATAAAAAAGTGCATAAACATATTTTTCTTAATTATTAGTTATAAATAAGGTTATAATAATCGATAAGAATATGTTATAATTAAGACATTTACAACTGATAAATGTTGAGATAAATCGAAAAAATATAGTTATACTGTATTTATTAGAACTTTTTTGTCAAATAAGCTTTAGCTCAACGCTTATTAAAACTTTTTGAAATATTAGTTGAGATTTATACTAAATTTTGTCATTTCTTTTATTTTATTTTTTAGGAATTTTTGCGATAATAGTTCCGATCTATTTCTTATTCATACTGACAATGTTTTGGCGTTCATTAGCTCTCTATCAACACAGACCTTCTCAGTCATCGAAGTACGTCATAATCGGCGCAATTCTATTCTTGATTTCTGACGGAATTTTGAGCATTGAATTGTTCTCAAATCCAAACTTGCTTTCCTCTCAAGTGTTTCGTTATTTAATTCTAAACACTTATTATTGTTCACAACTATTATTTACGCTTTCAATTACCGCAAGTGATAAAGTACTTATTGGACAAAGAGTTTTGAATAGACTTAAAAAATAATGTTAAGCATAAAAATAAAATCTAAAAATTTTTTAAATTTCTTTCAATATAACTTAGAAATTAAAGATTTATAGAATAAAATGTTTTTTTTATCAAAAATAAAGTTTAAAACATCAAAGTAGAGGAAAATAATTTTTCTTTAAACTTGAGTATAAATTGATTTAATATTACTCACAAAAACTAAGCTCGAGCTTTAGGATTAAAAAAGTAGAGTATTTCTTAATAATTATTTACTTTAGAAAGTTTTTGATCTGATACACGCGAGAATACATCAGATATTTTGAGTTAAACAATAGAATATGCTTTCATATACCTTAAAAAGGTTGTATAATAACTGAAATTTTTCTATACAAGCTCACCTCAAATAATTAAGCTCAAGCTAAATCTTGATGTTTAAACGCTTGATTTCACAGACACGACTATAACCAGACAGATACATAACCAGACC
>JAQGAM010000378.1:0-13455 GCA_034697665.1 Nanhermannia comitalis
CTCTCTCTCTCTCTTCCATATATACTATATATTGTTGTAAATTATGTGTGTTTTTATACGTATATTTTTTATTGAGCTCTCCTTTCCTGAAATGATAGGCAGACGACAATTCTTCTCACAAATGCATAGAATCCATTACCACTTCAGCTTTAAAAATGATTCGTTGCCTAGAAATTCATGTTTATGTTCCTGTTTTGTCAAAAAATAGCGATCTCATGGATGATAAATATTGTAGTTCTATTCAAGTTATACAAGTATTCAAGTTTAATACAAGAGAAAAATGTGTTTCATTACTGGTTTTGCTTTCAATAATTGCAAATCCAATCGGATGAAGAATGTTTTGCTAAACCATTCTTAAAATGCATTAAAAATATAGGCCTTGAAATTTGATACGTGATGATTATGAAAGAAAATATTTTAAAAACTATCCAGAGATTAAATGAAAACAGAGCTCATAAAATTAGATTAGCTATTATTAGATGTCAAAATCCATTCAAATTTGATGAAAATTGATACCCACTGAAAATGGGTTTTTCTAATCGGCTTTTAAAAAGAGTTAGTTTGGGTTAGCATTTGCTACTTCAATAACTAAATACTGTTTATTTATTCTGTATTGAACTTATGTTAGCTTCACATCATTTTTTCTTACATTTGATCAAACTTTATAAGCAATAAGTCCAACATTATATTTAAATAAATAATACTCGAGAAGTAGAAAAATAAACTCAACAAAGTATTAGTTTTAGTGGAACTCGTTTTCGGTAAGTTTATTGAATACTCAGTAATACTAAATCCTGAATGAAGGGTATTTCTAAGAAATTCAATTTTTTCTGTTTTAGCATTAAATAGAATTAAATATTATTTTTATCTTTAGAATTATGTTCAGAATGTGAACAAATTATATATCAATACTTTATTTTACTTTAGATTTTAAGTCTATTCCAAGTTTGAGCTAATCTTTAAAATTGAGGAAAAATTTTCCAATCGTAGGACTTGAATCCAAGTCTTCACCGAAAACTGTATAGACTAGAAATATGAGTGAATATGCGTGACATAAATTGAATTCATCTTTTATATAACAAATGTATTGCTCAACTATTTTCAATATAGCAATACAGCCAAAGTATGCATTATTAAAACTGTTAAATACTTTTCTCGAATGAAATTTGCCTTAAACTTGACTTAACTCAAATCGAAAAACGCATACTTGAAAATGCAATGCTAGTAAACCTTTATATTTAAGCTCTATAATAGGCGAGTGAAATACAGCCTTTCTCGAGTTGAATACATGTTTCGATTCTCGTACGAATCACTCCTTAAAAGGTTTCTAATTTAATAAGAATATAAGTTTAACTTAAGGCTTCCTTTTGTTTGTGCGATTCAGTGAATCGAAGTTGCCTTTTGTGCCACAAAGCTCTTGCTTTCACCTATCAGTACATTTCAAATGAATAGCTCTGTAATGCTTAAGACATCATAAAAGTCAATAAATTAAAAGCTCATTACAAACGTTAATATTAGCTTACATTACAGCAAATTTATTAAACATTTGTTTATTACTGAATCAATGAACTGAATGCAATTTAATACAATCCACAGATATGGTGATCAATAAAAAAGAATCAATCGGTGCGAATAACTTTCAGATAGAATTATGAATGAGTTCGAATGTGGTCTTCTATTTTGTTAAGCATATCTCTATTGGGGCTCTGCTCACACCCCTTGGCATATACATTCTCAAGCAAATCGCTAGCATTTCCATCAACAACACTTTGGGCGTCATCACCATCATCAGCGTCATCATCATCATCATCATCAACATCACCATCAAATGACAGCAGGTAATAATAGTAATCTTGGGCTCTCTATTTGCCTCTATTTCTATCAAAATTGTTACTACAATAGAAATATTTATCTTTTATATGCAACCTATTCACTGATTCACTCAATTTTAGTGAACCCGAGAGAGATGGTCTTTGGGCTATGAGTCGCTCATTTTCTGATGATAGCAAAGCAACTCCTTTTGAAACATCTCTTCCTCAATGTAAAAGTTTGGTGGAATTCGCCTGTGATAATGGCAAATGCGTGCCTCTCTCACGATATTGTGATGGCTCTGATGACTGCGGCGATGAGAGCGACGAACCAATGCATTGCTCCAGTCAGTCAATATCAATATCAATTCTTACTCCTATTAATGTTCTGACTTATCAAATATTAGCAAATTAGTTGATTTCCTTAGTTGTTAGTTGTCTAAGAAAGAAATGCTCACAAATTACAGCTTCAATGCTTCTGCACTACATTTAGTCAGTGCCAGCTCTAGTCAAGAGAATTAAACGAAAGCTTTCGCGCTATAATTAGAGTCTTTTACTTTAAGGATTTTTCTCGATCTTAACCTTTAAGAGTCAAAACATGTTTAGCAGTACATGAAAATTAATGTTACGAATGAAAAAGGAAAAGTGATTATCTGAATAAAGAAATTGAGTGACAAACAATCTGTTCTGAAAAACCTAAATTGCATTTAACTAAATATCGGTTTGTCATAGATTTTGTTTGTATGACACAGGCTTGAAAGACTTTAATGAGAACACCCATTGAAGGCATATTTTTCTGTTAATATTTTATTTCACGCTTACTTTTATTTATGTGTTTTCAAAGCTATTTCTAATGAAAAGATACTTTCGCTCTAATGAATAATTTATTTCTATCAATCAATTATATAAAGCCTTCAATTAATTAAAAAATCAAGAAATAAATCAGTGAGACTTTTGAAAAGAATACTTTTGTCTATATTATAAAGAGAGTAAAGAAATCTTTAACTGATAACTAAAGAAATCACAATTTATAGTAATAATTGACTAATGAGTCTTTTATCACTCAACATAAAAATAATGTTTGAATAGAAGTGTATTCTTTTTCAAAAGCCTCAGTGGAATCGATTGAAATAATCTAATTAATGTTTTTTTAATTTATAACAAAAAATGTTTGCAGATATCTTTTTGCTTTGCAATCAGCCATTAAATAAAATCTGATGATTCGTTCCTTTAAGAGTATGTCTGGATCTTTATAACAAACCCTCCATTGCAAAGTTTTCAACTAAATTTTACCAGATCAACCTTATACCAAATCTTATTCTAGATGGTTATTTAAATCTCCATGGTCTATAGTGACCACAATATCTATCATTAAATTGTAATACATAATTATTTTCCTTATTTAGTAACTTACAAAACATAAAAAGGACATTTACATAAGTTATATCAATCAATTTTTTATAAATAATTAAGAGTTATCTAGACTTTGGCATAAATTTTAGCAAGATAAATTCAAACAGAACTAGCAAATAAAAAAACATTTAATTCTGATCAATACAATAGAAAATATTTGAAAAATGATTGGATACATGTATTTTTGTATTGACTTGAAATCACTGAAATTTTAGTTGAGCCCATCAAACTTGAAATTAACAGAAATCCATTTCAATTACTTATAAATAAATAAACTTTGTTTTTTGAGTGGTTGTTATTATAATTTCATGAGCCAAAAGTGTTTTAGCAATTAATTACTGGGAGAAAATATCATAAAAACAAATGTTATTTTAATGCATAAGATTAAGTATTATGCAAATGAATCTCTAAAATAATGCGTTCAAAAAATAATATGAAACAATACTATAAATACCGCAATTTTTAACTCACATTGAATTCTATACAGATATAAGTAATGTATATAATTTTGAAATGAAAGCACATTATATTTTTCACAATCAAAATCAAACAATTTATATAATTAAATATCTTTAACAGCAATTTTTTGACCTAAAGTCAGAGGTGAAATTCAAGATCAAATGTCAATATATTGTTAATGATGTTGATCAATCATATACCATATCAGAGCTGTTTCAGAGCTGTATTGTTGAAAAAAATATTTTTATCTCATGGGTTTCACACTTCCCTCAACTGAACATTTTCTATCATCAATAGGTTGTGATTCAATTCATTCAACTCAATAGATAAGTACTGGTAGACTCGTATACTATAGTAACAAAATGTCAGCGGACAGAAGCAAATAAAAAAATTTATGGGACGTGCGTTTTATAACAGCTGAAATCAATCGAGACTGAGATAACTTATGTTCTTAAAAGTTATTTACTGTAAAAATATGTTACTTCACATTTACCTTAAGTTTGTAGACTTGAGCGATAAAAAGTTCAATTGTGTTCCTTCCTTTTGAACTGTATTGTGTGTATATCTGATGACTTAAATGACTGACTGCATGATAGGAGCAAATACTGCAATGGTTTTAAATCATTTTATGGGTCTATGGATTTTATCCATACTATAGTAAAAACTGCGAACAAAAGCATAGCGTAGGGTTTGAACGGATGATAAAACGATTTTCTTGCCAAAGAGTTTCTGCTCAAGATTGAAAAATATTGCGCTTAAGACATATGTGGTGCACAATGTTAGCCAAAAACGAAGATATGTTGTAGTAAAGCAGTGGTGATGCATATGTTGCACAGCTATTGTTGAAGAATAGCATCTGTACAGTAGTGACAGTGGAGACAGTGATGCATCACTTCTTGTACCGAAACGGTCACTCCATGTATATGGACGTTTACTGTCTCTTTTAATCCTCTAGTGTATGATTAAAGTTTGCATGTGATACACACTTCTCTATACATTCTTAACATTGTTTTTCATGCTCACGATTTTCTCTCTTTCTCTCACTTTCCTCTTTTGAATGTGTTTAACATGAATTGCCATTTTATGCCATTTTCTTACATTTGTACAGATTGTAATCGCACACTCTATGGACACGTTGGCTTAAAATATCCGCTCCGACTGACAGAACCCTTTCAACGATTTCAACCGTCTATTTGTAGAGTGACTTTTGCTGCAGCCGGTGATGAGTACGGAGATATTGTTGAACTGACTTTCCTCTCATTCCAAATCGGATCATTTGAAGTCGCAAAGTAAGTACCAATACTGGTAATGCTAGTTATGACTACTATTATTGGTCTCTATTAACTTTAAACTTATTTTATTGATTTCATTGAATAGCTTCTGTTGAGAATTCTTTCAATCATTTGCTATAATATGTCTTAAGCAATATAATGCAATCTACGCATTACGTGCTTTTTTAAAATTGCACTCATTAATGGCTAACATTATAGTTGATAGAAAATACTATAGAGAACAATATTAGATTTACAAACTGCTAATTCCCAGATAATATCTTAAGAGCATTGAATATACCAATGTATTATTAGTTGCATTTTTCTGCTCAAATTTATTATAACTAATTACTAAATAAACTGTATGCGTATTTAGACAAATAATAACTTGTCAGTTAATATGTAAGAAAAGGCTTTACTCCTCTTGTTATATGAAGCGTAAAACAATTCTAATTTAAGTAATAAAAA
Source organism: Nanhermannia comitalis (assembly GCA_034697665.1). Taxonomy (NCBI): domain Eukaryota; kingdom Metazoa; phylum Arthropoda; class Arachnida; order Sarcoptiformes; family Nanhermanniidae; genus Nanhermannia; species Nanhermannia comitalis. The sequence continues at coordinate 5,420 of JAQGAM010000378.1, forward strand.
GCTTACACTCACATGAACTCGATTGTAGTAATTGCTAACAGGACTACTACAGTATGAACAAACTTAAGTTAGTAATTGTGCCATTTTATGTATTGCCAACTATTCGTATATTTCTTGTCAGTCGAATTACTACTACTGTTAAGTTATTATCGAGAAAAAAGAAAAATATTATTCATTCTATTGTAGAAGAAATTCCATTTATTGTGTTGTATGTATGCACTGAATCTCAAACATTTTTCTCATGCGAATCAGCATTTATAATATTATTGAACTGTATTCTGTAGTACATTATAGAAGGTCTCTCGATAGGGACTATTAAATTGAATTTTCTGATTTCGATATTCTAGATTTATTCGTGATTAAAATCAAAGTTTAAGAATAACTGCTTTTATTTATAGTGTATGTAAGTTAGTATAGTATGTATTTTCATCTATAAAAATCAATGGCGCACTAAAATTATTGAAAAAAGTTTGTTTTGAAAGCTTTCAACTAAAGTTTAAAATAAATTTTATTTATTACAACAGTTATTAGTGCATAAAGACTGAGCCAGGAGATGGTCGTGAGTGTAGTCGGTCAGGCTCAAGCTCTGACATAAGAACAAAAAAAATTTTACGTCATTCGTATTAAATTATGCTTCAAATTAAATTATTTTTATTGAGTAATACATGGAAGCACAGGAGTTCATACAGAATTATATGTTGTTAACCCGTAAACTAATCTCTCCTTAATGCGCATGATATTAAATAATCTCTCAGGAGTTATGATTTAAATTTTATGCCAATTGTTATGAGTGAATATGAATCCCTACATATTAACGCATCTTTTTGGCTGTTGTCCAGAATTTTTGTTGTCATCTTCTGTACAGAATAAGTCAGAATAAATTAATAATGCATCTTAAATGATACTTTGTTTCAATGCAACATGCAACAATTTCAAAACATTTGAACGTTGATAAATAAACGGATCCGCCACTCGTTATTAATTCAAATAATTCAATATTAATTAAATTTATTTTTGCTATTTTGTTAAAATTATTTTAAATTAAATTAATTAAAATTTAAGATCTTTCTTAATAATTAATTGAATAATAAACTGTTAAAATGTATTTTTTAAATTTTTTTGAAGCTTTCATGCATTGAAACAAAGTATCATTTAAGATGCATTATTAATTCTGACATATTCTGTGCATATTTTAAATTCTTAAGCACTTTTGTATTTAACAGTATTTTTTTAACAAATATCGAAATGTTTGCATTTGAATGATTAATGAATTTTCATAATAAAGAGACTATTATGCAGTCTATACTAAATTTATTGCTTTTAAAGAGACTATTACTCAATTACTTGTGGACTACTGGTGCCAATAAGGCAGTACCCATATGATAGAGTAGCCTGTAGTCTGTGGTGTCTGTTGTAGATCTTTAGAAAACATTCAATCATAAGAGAGGGAGTTTCATATTCTCGTAAGTTTCAAATTATTTTTGGATAATATTACAGCCTTTCAAAAATGAATGTAATAGCTATACAAACAAATACTTTCTAATCATAATTTTTGCTGAATAAATGCTTTGTGCTCTAGACTCTAGAGTGCTTATCATTTCAAACATTATATAATAAACTCTATACTCAATCTCGCATATTCTAAACTTTCATTTTTAATCTATTTTTAAATTTTTTCACTACATTATTAATTTAATGTTAAATACGATTGTTTACTATTTAAGTTTATACAATAGAAACAAACTGCTTTTATTTATTTATTTTTAATCCATCTCTTTATTCATATGATCCAACCTTTGTCCAAAATCAGAGTAAGGGTTTTATATGTCTAACCCCAGTATCGCGTGGGCTAATGCTATGGTCGAAATGCAGTCGGAGAAGTGTTACAGAAAACAAAAAATTCCAATATTGACATATTTATGTAGTGCTGAAAATGATGTTAATAGAGTATCATTTCATTGATAAGGAATTTTTCAAAACTATATTTTAAGTACATTAAAAAATGAAAATGTTGACGACTCATATGTTAAAATGTGGTCCATTTTCATTTAGACTTCAGTCAAATTTAGATAATAAAAATGCATTTAGACTTTTTGCAATTTATATGTTGAAAAGAATATTTACACAATTGGCTTGTTTTTAATTTTCACTCTTATATGTCTGTTTGATTTGAATTCTGTTTAATCTGAATGCAAGACTGCATTCCATTGAATAACAAAATATTACTATTTATTGAGTAGTAGTTGAGAATGCAATTTGTGGTAAATGATCATCAGAGCAGTAATGACTGTATGACGTAATTTTGTATCGCAATCATCATAATGTTGATCATACAATACAATTACTTTTATATCTATGCTTCTAAAACACTTCAATAACGACTACAAGAATTAAAGCATTAGAGCCATTGTCTTTCATTTATATTATGTATATTTAATGCTTACATTCTTGTGCTGTTTCGATCATTAAAACAGAAATGATATTTATATTAAACCGCATGAACTGAATACTGTATAATAAGAATTCAATAAATTAATGTCTAATTTTGATTCATTGTTTGAATCTATTATTGCTTATAGTTATTTATATAACTATTAATTTACGTAATTTTTTGTACAATAATTATTTAATTTAATAATTAATTAATTAAAAACTAATTTGTAATTTCAGTTGTACTCTGCATCTGAATATTGAGTTGTAAGTTAAAAGGCAGTACTTATAGACGCTTATAGTCAATGTAGCTTATAGTTGGAGAACATCCTTCCTTCAGCAGAAAGATGCTTTAAAGAAGGTGTTCGTGCGGAGACGCTGTCCTTCTAATCTATTTCTCAGAGGAAAAATTTCTTTTCCTTTCAAAATGGAAGGTCTCAGCTTTTGAACGACCTTTGCTTTAAAACATATGTTGACTTGTTTTGAATTTTTTTTAACATTAATGACAATCCTTGACTGTCTAGCAATGACCACACGTCGCAGTGCAGCCAATTTTCCTTCTTCGACAAAAGAATATGATTCTCTTGATTCCCTACAATAAACGCATTTACTTCTGAACTCCCTATACTTTTTCTTTCGATAGTACTTATTCATATATTTTGTATGTTTTTTTTGTATATAACTTATACAAATCTTAATGAATTATTGTCTTATGAAACAAATAGTTTTGAATATTTTAGTTACGAGTTATAGAAAAAGATAATAATAAAAGATTTAATAATTGATTGCATTAATATATAAAATATTCCAAACAACAAAAGCAAATTTTCTTTCACATGAATTTTTGCCAGTTCTGGTACTTTAAAGGCTAAAATTTTGTTCCTTGTATTTGACAAGTCATTAAAAATATTTATGAATTTTATTCGCATAGATTTAGCTCAAAGCCATTGATTAAATAGAGATCTGTATTGAGTAAGTTAGAAATGTTTTTGTTTGTTTTGCTGTTTAGTTAGTATTTTCAAAATATGAAAATTGATTGGATAGTAACGAATAGAGAAGTTTGATGACTTGTGATGACTTGTGATACAATGTAATTTAATACATGCCATTAAATGAGTGGCAATAAAATACAGTATCAAAGAGACCAGATTTGAATTTCATTGACAAGAGCAAATGGTAGTATTGGCTCTTAAGTTGCAATTATTATAGAACATTTAGCTTAGTCAAGAGTAGTAAGAGTTGGTTCATATACTCAATGAAAATCAATGAACTGCTCAAAGCAAAGCTCAACTCTCAGAATTGCAATTGTTCCAAATGTATACGACTAGTAGCACAGCTTATAGTCAAGGGCTTCTTAATGGCAATTGATATCTAGATGGGTTGGAAGTTATGTGCCATTTCCAGGTCAAATATTGTACTGGAATTTATATGAAATCAATTTTTTATATTTCATTCAGAAAGTGTCGCCCAAAAAGTAAGTACCAGTGGTTTCTCTTAAGACTACTGATGCTGAATAAAATACAATCTGCTAAAGATACAAGTAGTGCTTCAATAAACTTTCCAGTATTATAGGCTTTGAGTGCACTTTTCAAAAATTTGATTGACTTTAATTCTCTCTATGCTGTCATTGTAAGAAAAGCTATTCTTGAGAGTGATTTGGAAAAATAAATTTCTTCTAATGGAAACACGATATTAAGTTTGTGATTATCATTCCCGCAATTTGCAACTCAACTCTAATCCTCAAATTTGTTTTGTTAACTTTTATCCTATTCTTAGATCATTATCAGTGAGAAATTTTGTTTTGTTAAAAGCAATAAAATCCTAAATTGCTATTAACTTTTTATTTGTTTTTTTCACCTCATTTATTGTGTCTTTTTATATGTTTTACTTCTTTTCATATTACTCTCTGAAATATTAAACTCCAGTGCAATTATTTTTAAGTAATTGTTCCAAAAAATTAGTTTGAAATTATGATTTTTGGTAATTTTTGATAATAAATTAATTTCATGGGAAAAATTTGTATTTTCAAAACTTTAAAGTTGTTATTAATGGATAAAATATTCAAAAAGGAATAAATTTTCTAGGTTCCATTGATTTATGAATAAAAGTAGATTCCTTTGAATTTAAATCAAATACTGAACCCATGCATTTCCAAAGGGCTGCTAAATTTTAATTCGAAAAACAAAAAATCAAAGTAAAAAATTCGTTCTATATGTCATAATACGAATAAGTTATAAGATTGAAGCAGTGTTGGGCAAGGGATAGTTTTAGGATGGATATACGCCCCCAGGGACTTTGAGAATTTTAAAAAGTAAAACTTTGATTTTTTCAAGTTTTATATAAAACTAAAATTATGTTATTTTTTGATATTTTTATCTCAAAATTGAATAAACTTTAAATAGTTTCAAATTATAATTAGTATACGTGTATCTGTAAAAATTGTCTAATTTTTAGTATTCTATTCCATACATTCATTACAGATCCTTATAGAACAATATTCTATATAAAACAACACCCATTTAACTCAAATCTAGTATATTATATATTGAAATTATCACAAATTATGAGATCAATAAAAGGGCTAAAGATCTTGAAACAAGACATAAATATTTAATACTTTATACCCTTACTCGTGAGGGCATTCCAGACACTTTGTTAAACTCATATTTGTATGACTTTAACAGGTGTATCAAAACAGATTGTTATAGCTGTGATAGCCGTCCTCTAACAACAAACCAGAGCTACACTTTTATTACAATTTCTGTATTCAATACAAGTATAGTTGAACTTAAGAGAGGTGTAACTTATTTGCTGCGATAGTACTCAACTTTAATATTTTAGGATATAAATTATGTGCAGTTTAAACTACCGGCATATTATTCTTATGCACTGTTTTATCGTTAGTGATAATACGACAATGAAATATTCAGTTGTATTGTTAAATTTTTTAAAGTATAGTACTTTATAAATAATATCCTGTTTGAACGGACTCTTTCAATAAAATTAATTTTATTAGAGGCGTTTTCGTTTGTTTTACCTACACACACATACACACACACACACTGGCATCATTTTTAATAATATAGATTTTTGTTGAATTACCCACAGAATGACATTATTAATACTGATTTAGTCTGAAGTAATTTTTTAGAAGTAGATAAAGGCAATGAACTTTTTAATTCCTTAACATTATATCCGCTTTTTGCATTGGCACGAATTGACCTTCTGTTGACATCTTATCAGAAATAAATTCATTGTTTCACTCAAATTTGTTGAAAACCAAGTTATAATTGAGTCTATTTCTATGTATTTAAGTATAAAAAGAATAAGAGATTCTATGTCACGCTTTTCCACAGGTATGAGAATTATTCGATTCATTTCTCTGCAGATAGCCCTAAAGGCTAGATATGTTGCAAAGAATTCTATCCTAAAAATAATGAATTTATAAATCTATAATATCTTTGAACTTAAATGTTTGTAACTCATACTCTTTTATATTTTGTGTGGTTTTCATTAATCTCTGCAGTGAGTCCTTTGCAGCAGGTTTTCTAAATTTAATTGGTTAATAGATTCAATACAATAGTTATAGTATTTTATTATACAAACTGCTTCTCTACTTAAATCACAATTTCTTCTAACTTAGAATAAAATCCTTAAATTTATTTAAAGCCATTTATGAACTATTGTGACTTTATAAGTATTCTCCAAACGACACCACTACCAAAATTTAATTTAATTTAACAGTTAAATTTCGATTCTATATACGTGTATTCTATATCTACTTTTCACCTTCAAGTTTTAATTTGCATAAAATCTCACTACAAATGTTAGTTTGAAGAAATCCTTTTATTCAAGTTATTTATATACTTCTCATACAATATATGGATTTTGAAATTCTTTTCAGTTTTTTATATCAAATGGCTGTTATGTGTTCAGAGAACCTGAAAAGTATGAAGTGGAGCGCTATCAATGCTGTCTCCTTTAATTTTTTACTTCTTTCTTCTTCAAGTGTGAAGGATTGAGATACTGATAAAACATATGAAGAACTTCATATTTTACCAAAATTGAAACGTAATCCTTTAGAATTCCATGAAATTAAATTTTGTTGAGTTGGGCTTAACTACAGAACAAAATAAACTTTAAAACTAATATATAGCTTGAGTGGAACACAGAATTTATTGATAAGTAATAATGTCTATGATAACCAAATAAATATGTTATCATATGACCGAATAGGGGTTCGATCGATAAAATGAAACTAAAATTGAATTTTTCGCTGTATTTTTTATTTTATTTTCAAACAAATTAGAAACCAAAGCGCCGGTTGTTATTCAGGTCATATAATATTAGAAGAACAAAATCACTCGATTTCATCACAAAACAGTCAACAAACTCGTGGATATTCAGAGTTGATGTCAGCTTTGAAAAGGCATGAAGAGGCCAAACAACAATCTGTTCATGAAGATGAAGACGAAGACTTAAAAAATAAGATAATAATGTCTTCCTCAGCTTCGACACCACTTCAATTTGGAAGATTTTGTGGGCAAATGTCGGTAAGTATTGAACAAAAGATACAATTAGTTTAGTTTTGTATGCTTGGTCTCTGATATTGATCTTTTATCCAATATCTTTCGAATTAAGGGTCGCAGTCAAACCTATTTCAGCGAAAGAAATAACGTTAGTCTAATAATCTATGTTCCAAGTCGTCCATCAGTTACCACGCATCCATTCAGCTTATTTTTGACGTACAAATTTCTTCCATCCAGACCTGCAGTCACTCGTTTTGGACCTCCGAGTGAGCCATTTATTATATCTATATTTTAAATACAAAAATATGCGATTCAGTCCTATTCACTTAAATTAAATTTTTAAACTTCATACACGATATTCACTATTAAAGACACGATTTAATGCTTACATAATATTTAAGTTTTTCATTTTGAACATAAGGATTGTTATTTATTTAGAACTAATTGATATTTATTTACATTAAAGAAACAAAAACTATACTTTTCGTAAAATCGTACAATTAAATGACCTTTAAAAAACGTTATTTTGGTACCAGTTTCAAGCCATTCTAGCATGTAGGCTATACCCACATTAATTTTCGTCTTTTTCATGTTTGATATGCTGCCCAAATAAAGTTAAGAGGTTTCAAGCCAAGCAAAAATAAGGGTTTAACTATTTATTAACTGCTGAGCCTAATTGAGATTAAAAATTAACTTCAGGTTCTTCTGAGAAGATTTCATCGATTTATACATAAACTGATACCAATGACCACTTCGATAAAAAAATTACCAAATTTCTTTGAGATTTAGATATACTCTCATAATCCTAAGTGTCCAATATAAAATAATTATTATTTCTGTATTGAGTGCCAATATGTCAAATTACAATAGAATGGATATTTTCAACAAAGTAGATGAGTGAAAATTTGGTGCTCTTTCTATAATTGAATATACTGTTTATCGATTCAAACAAAACATCTAAAGATAACCTTAATGTTATTGAAACATCAAAAATTGATGACCGCATCTGATGATATATATATTTGTTATTTTTAAATTTGTAGGCAATCCGTTTGAGTTGGGTATAAAGCTCTCGGG